>CAWUFW010008847.1:600000-842907 GCA_963921515.1 Calotriton arnoldi
AAACCAGTAATTAGAATATTGGAATGCTCTCCCTAAACCAGTAATTAGAATATTGGAATGCTCTCCTTAAACCAGTAATTAGAATATTGGAATGCTGGCAGCTGGGCTATAAACACTACCACAGGCCTAAGGCCCACTGCCATCAACATGCGAATGCCCAGATGTACAGCTTCTGACTATGTCACTCTTCTGTCCTCTCTGAAGCAGGAGTACTGGAGGGCAGTGTGAGGGTTAGAGACCTTGGGTGCAGGAGGAGACTGGAGGCTTCCTCATTGCTCTGCTGGAAGATCGCGCTGTCACTGACATAGTTACAGCAGGAGATGTGGGAGGAGCTTCGGCAGCCCTTTTTCCTATCACACTGCCTAAAAAGATTTCAGAAGCAATCCAAGTTGACAGAGTAGAGAGGAGCCATCGGGGCTTTCCTCCCTCCACCCGAAGCTCGCATAGCAAAAACAATAGTCCCTCGAGGGACTGCACGTATCAGTTATGGACAGCAGAAACCACAGAAGGGATCACAGTGGAGTTTACATCACGTACAGCTCCTAGAGAGTGCTATTTCGTGGTCTTATTTTTTTTATAGAACTTTCTGTCCTGGTAGGAAGGAATTTTCTCAGAGCCTTAAAGCTAACAAGAGTGAGCTGTACCGTCCTTTTCACCAATAAGTTCATGCTGCCAAGTTATAACAAATGCATTTAATATGGCAAAAAACAGGAAAGCCTCCATCAGTTTAGTCTCCGCTTCAAACCAGATATATATATATATGCTCCCTTGCTCTGCGGGTGATAATATTGGTACCAGGCCTAAAACATTGCTAAATTGTTCAAAAGACACCAGCATGTGTGACTGGTGTCACCAACCTGTGTATACATTGTAGAAATGAGGGCTTGTCAGTGCTTAATTTGTGCCGGTGGTTTCCGGTGCTCGGCACCAGCACTTAATTGTTAGCACCAGCTTTAGTGACAGTCCACCACATGGTGTCGCTGTCTTTTTAATTTTGAGATGAGCACAACAACTGTGTTTATTTAGTCAGTATACATTGAAAATGAATAATACCAGCCTCTCATGCCATTATTATATTTTTGTGTGGCCTTGAAATAGTCTGAATTGTTATACTTGTAGGATTGTGATGGTTAGGTATTATGCTGGTACGGTCATTGGCAGTGCTGGCAGGGTAGGGGTGATGCAAGCTGCAGTGGGCTTCCACAAAGGGCCCTGGCACTTATTGTTTTGAAAATTAAGCACTGGGGCTTGTGCTCATATGTTACAGCCACTCTCACTTCATGCCGAGCTCCCCTGTGTTGCTTTGCCTTTGCAGTTATGTAGCGCTTCATTTACCTGCAAAAGCCTATTACCCGATGAGTACCACACTACACCCTAGGCCGTGTTTGGTTGGCAGAGTATTGAGCTGTGGTGTGGCTTCGGTGGGAGGGGTTTGTGTATTCTGCGGGATGTTCTTTTTGTTTCTGTGTAGTTGGAAGATGGTGGGGTGTGAGCACAGCCTGCGAGGGACGTCTCATGGTGTGGTGCCTGAGGAACAGGGGAATGTACTCACATGTGACTGCACTATTGCATGGAATCGACTGAAATCTTTGCGAGGAGGCCCATCCTTGCTGGGCAATACAATCTGTTTATTGCTTTCTGTAAGGAAAGGGCTTGATATTCCTGAATTCCAATTGATCATACATACGCCACCTTTGCTGGGAATGAACTCCATCATTTTTCAGCTTGTATATGTGCGCACATTATCATCCATGCACACTATATGTAATGTCTGCCCACCCATCATGTATACATCTGTATATCGACAGTGCATCAGCATGTTATTGGACATGTGAGAGTCTGATTCATTACAAATGCTGATAGGGTTGCTACTGAGTCAGTCTCATGGGATCCAGTAGGATCATTACTATTGTTTATTTATTTATTTGAGGGTTTTATATAGTGCGAGCTAGACCCGAAGGCATCAGAGCGCTTTAGAGAGTAAGCACAACAACAATAACATGAGGTACATCGAGTATAGATAAAAATATATAGTAACGGTAAAAAGGGCAAACGGTATACAACGGGATATGTATGAAAAATAAGCAGCAAGTGCCCGAGTTACATAAAGTGTAAATATATATCAATATTATATAAAAGAAGAATCCGATAGACAGAGGGAAGAGAGGACGTAAAGGTCTGACATAGATATCGTAAGGAGTTGCATGGGTAGGGAGAGTAGGTGCACAGTATTTCCCCGAGGTAGTGACTGATCGTGGCAACATTGCACCTCCATCCATTCATAATTGAGGGAACTGGTTTGGGGGCCACGTGGCACTCAGGGACCACTGGGCCTCGGCTGTAACTGGAGCCCTTTACCTCTGTTATGTTTGGGTCACTTTACTGTTGGACCCACCACTGAGCCCAGAGTACTCCTCATTAGCATTGGATCTTCAGGCCAGCGAAGCATTGCAGTCCAACTAGAGACTCAGAACTCATCACGACAACAATCACTGTCTAACCAGTTTTTAAAAAAATAGTATATTCTATACAGAGCTAAATCACTGCATATGAAAAGTAACAATACATCTGGAAATTGATAAAGTCATTGTGTTCCATTACTAGGAAAGCAGTTATGTTTTTGAGTGTATTTCCACCTCCTGAACCTTTAATCTATAATAAATAATGGTTATGGGTTGTCCGTAACCGTAACTATCTCTCTCTTTGGGCTACTCTTGTTGTTTCCGTTAGTATGACTCAGCAGCAGCATGTCTGGGGTTGTGGTTGGTGATACAGAGGGAAACAGACGCCCCTCTCTGTCTGCATCACATGATTTGTACAAGCCACAGCCTCTACACTTATCATTGCCATAGTATTGAGGATGCCATCATAAGAGCATCAATCAGGTGCAGAGAGATTTTTACTCTAAAGAAACCTCAGCTTCCAAGAACTCCTCAAGTGCAGTTTTTCAGATTATTAAATCCATCACCTCGCTCACAGCAGTTGCACCCACCTCATGCCCTATGGTGGAGACTTGTGACGCCTTCACCTCCTTCTTCTCTGAAAAGGTGGGAAATATCTACTTTTCCTTCTCATCAGAAGCAAGAAATCAGCCACAACTGGAGACATGGTTTGACCTGACAGATGATAGCAATAACCGTCGTCATTTCTATCCTATTGAGATGGAGGAATTCACAGACCTCTGCACTACTGTTAAATCTGGGTCCCCAGTTGACCTTATTTCTCCCTCTATCTTGGAGCAGGAGTGTGAAACCTTCCACCGGGCTCTATGTTAACTTATCAATCTGCCCCTGGTCTCTGGATGTGCCCCCCAGCAATGGAAGCATGCCTTGATAGTACCTCTTGTGAAAAAACCTTCTGGATCCTTCTAAACAGGAAAACCTCCGGCCTATGTCACTGCTTCCACTATTCTCTAAAATAATGGAGAAACATGTTAATAATCAGTTGTCCAGTTATTTGGAGGAGAATAAGCTTCTGCATGAGACCCAATCCCATTTTCGCCCACCACATAGCACTGAATCTGCCTTGATGTTGGCTTCGGAAACCGCCCGTCAGATCTTAGTTGAGGGAGACACCGCTGCCATCTTGATGCTGAACCTCAGCCCCGCTTTTGACACCGTATCACATAATACTCTGAAAGGCTGTGGTCCTGTGGTATCAGTGGAAATGCTCTGCGATGGCTGTCCTCATTTCTCCCAAGACATACCTTTCAGGTCTCTCAGAAAGCTTTTAAATCTGCAATTCGTCCCTTGCAGCAGGGAGTCCCTCAGGGCTCTTCACTCAGCCCAACTCGCTTTAATATATATGTGCACCTGTTGGCGGAGATTGTGGAGCGACATGGGTTCTCTATTATTTCCAATGCAGATGACACACAAATTGTCATCACCTTGTCAAAGAACAGCACCACGGTGGCCTCCTCCCTCCGTCAGTGTCTATCAGAAGTAGCCTCGTGGATGGACCTAAACTGTCTGAAACTTAATGCTGGGAAGACAGAGATTGTGGTCCTAGGCAAGTGTATTGACATTTGGTCTAATGCCTGGTGGCCTGATGACCTAGGCCCTTTACCCATCCCCAAGGCCAAGGTCAAGAACCTAGGCATCTAGTTTGATGCCAAATTGTCCTTTGAACCGCAAACATAGGGCCCTGGCTGGGATGTGCTTTGGCGTATTGAGATAATTGAGGAAAATGCTTCATTTCCTCCCAGAGGATGCCCAGAGGACTGTGGTTCAAGCATTGGTCACATCCAGGCTTGATTATTGCAGTAGCTTGTTTCTGGGGGCATCCTAGGCCCAGTTAACTAGACTTCAAAAGGTCCATAACTCAGCAGTGTGTGTTTTGCTTAAGCTTCCAAGGCGGGCCTCTGTCAGACCCACGCTGCGGAAAGTACATTGGCTCCCAATAAGGTATAGGGTTTGTTTTAAAGCACTCTGTTCCTGCTTTAAGGCTCACTCCCTCCAGGCTCCCCAGTATCTACCGAGGATAGTGAAACCTTATGTGCCCCTTATGTGCCCGTAAGAGATCTGAGATCGGCAGCAGCTAAGCGGGCCATTGTGCTGAGAGTCAAACGAGTTAGAGAAGGAGGCAGTTTATTTGGCTTTTTAGCTCCTACTGCATGGAATAACCTTCTCATGGAAATTCGGTTAATGACATCCAAACCCCTTTTCAGGAAGAAGCTAAAGACCTGGCTTTTTGGCCTAAAATAACCCCTTTATCAGTTTAGGTTCCGCTTTCCCTCCTTTATGTCAGTACCCTAGCGCTGGGACACTCCAGTGGAGTAGCCATGTGCTTTATACATGCTTTATCTTTTATCTTATCATCATTCTTCCTGATCCCAACATTACCTGTCTCAAACAAAATGGAGAACTGACTCGGTTCAGGTCAGTTGATCTTGGGGGCACCAAGGAAAATCTTCTACCTCTCCAATCGAAAGAAAAATGAATATGCTATGAATCACAGGTCCAGCTGACCAAGAGTTCCCCTAGGAAGCTCGAACGAAACGTGCTGCTTACAAAGAGGCATGGCATACATTTACAGGGCTTTACCAATGGTTCTATAATAGAGACATGTAGTTACTACAAAGAAATAGAGCATACAACTGTCTGAGGGCTGAGATCTTGAGAACGTAAGAAGAAGATGCGCAGTTGTACCAAGAATGTAAACAATTTCGAATGAGCAACCTAATCAACACTTTCTGGTCTTGGGGGTCTAGATGCAAAATAAAAGTTTAAAACATGTAAGATGGGCACTTCCTTTAGACATTTGATAGCATGAGCAGAAAAAGAATGCCGAAAACGAGTTACAGTTACAATAGTGAGATCTTATTTCATGGTTCTTCCCTTTTGCACCATTGATCAGTAATCAAATATACAATACAGATCATCAATAATTTTCGAAGGGTAGGGTGGGCTGAACCCTTGCTTCTGGTTAAGACGGTCACCAGAGCAATACAGACTCAAACAAGGATGTAAATCACTATGGGCCAGATGCATCAACAAACCATTTTGCGATTTCCTAATTGCGAATCCTTGCGATTCGCAATTAGAAAATCGCAAAACGGAATGCATGAAAGTGTGTTTAACACTTTCTGCAATTCCTAGGGGATCGCAAATGACCTACCTCATGAATATAAATGAGGTAGGTCCCAATTTGCGACCCCCTAGGAATCGCAAAAATCACGGGGATGGTGGCCTGCTGGGGTCAGCAGACCACCATGTCCGTGATTGCTTTACAAAAGAGAAAATGACAACTTTTCCTTTCATTTTCTAAGAGCAGGCAGTGGTCCGTGGGACCACTGCCTGCTCTTAGAAAATGCATTTACAGACATTCACAAAGGGGAAGGAGTCCCTTGGGGACCCCTTCCCATTTGCGAATTGGTTACCACATACTTGAAGTAAGTGGTAAAATGCGGATGTTTTGTGACCGCATTTCGGTCGCAAAACATTCATGCATACCGATGCTATTGGTATTAGGAAGGGACGCCCTAAACATGCACCTTCCTAATAGCAAATCGCAAACCCATTTTTCGATTCGGTAACAGGTTACCGAATCGCAAAATAGGTTTTCCTGCATCAGGAGTGCATTTTTTTGCGTTCGCAAACGCCCGATTCTGCGAATTGGCCGATTGCGAAGGCAAAAAATGCTTGATGCATCTGGCCCTATGAGTACAGGAAAGATGATGAACACAATCTATAAAATGTTCCTTCCTCAACCTCCAAAAATTTCTAACTATGACCTGACAGCATTAAATGCAAATCTTTCATCTATAGGGCATAGCCCCTTAATATATTCATGTATGTGATTAATTTGCTCATTTTTGCCTTAACAGGCATTAGGTATAAAATGTAACATTCTGTCCCTATAATGGCACAAAACGCCACCTTTGGCAGCCACAACAAAATCAAGAGCCATTCTATTCTGTAAAATTACAGTTCATTGAGCTACTAATTGGTCAGATTTCAACCGTGAGACGATTGTAGATGAGGTTGGTATTTCCTTTAAAACTTGCAATTTGGTATATTCCATAAATTAATAGTCATACTCCAGAGCTTCAGATCAGAATAGTGAAGAATCAGGAAGTTCCTGAGATGTCTCTGAGCTGTCTCTTTTGTGGGATCAGAGACTGTGTTTTAAGATGTATAATGGTGGGCACAACGTAAGTGGCATAAAAGGATCCACACCAGTGCTGGGGTAACCACACATAGGCTGTGTTCCTACACATATAATAGGTGCAGGGACTTTCAGCAGCCAGCTACGTGCCAGCATGGCTCCAGAAGGATAAATTGTTTGAGTCAGGTTCACTTGAAAAAAAACAGCTTAAGGAATTGGTTTGGTACGTGTAGATATGGTCAGGTTCTATTCACTGTTCACCATGTTTCCAATTTTGCAGAGTTATCTGTGGAGAGCAGCTGCAAGATGAACCACAGCAGACATAATGAATTGGTTAGGCAGGAGCATTTTTTGACTTTGATGTAGGGCAGTAGGGCTGTTAACAGTGGATGCAAGAGGACTGTGGTTGGCAGGATCTCGAATGTTTTGGGTTTTGGGTATACTTCTCAGTGTTATGTCGAACAGCAGCTGCAGTAGCTCTTAGAGCTGCACTTTCAGAAGCACTTCATGTTGGTGGTATGATGTCTCTTTGTGCGGTGGTCCGCTTGCATTGTGATGTATGGTTCCAGGAAGGCAGTTTGTAGCACATCACAGCAGTACTGGTGGCGAGCTGGATCTGATTTGGGCCTCACCACCAAGCATGGAGTGTAGACTCTCGTTGGGGAATCTTCACATGGACTCATTGTATGGGAAGCAGATCGTAGTAGGCCTAAATCAGATTGGGGGTCAGAGCTACTTTGACCTGTGAATGGAATCCATTGCTATTGTATGCAGTACTCTAGAGTCACATCATCATTTTAGTGCAAGTCAATTGAAGCTTGAGACATTAGAGGACTACTAAGAAGTAGCATGGGGAACCCTAAAATTATCTCATAAGCACTTAGTTTAGTCTTTTGGTTGGAGGTGGCTTAAATTAACTAGAGTGCGAAAGAATGTGCATCAGGCCACTTGAGCCCAGGCTCTAAGCAAATCTTAGATAATTTATTTTTTAAAACTACATTAAAGCATTCAACCTTGCCTGAGGATTCAAGGTGGTAATTGCAACGGAAATGCTGTTTAATCCCTAAAGCTTTACACAGTTCCTGAACTACAGAGGACAAAAAAAGAGTTTCTTTGTCACTTGTGACACAGATCTAGATTCTGAATCTGGGATGAAGTCTCTGACAATGAAATCATCAGCTCTGGCACATGGGTAAGCGTGAATCCATCCAGAAAACATGCATGCTAGAAGTAAAACATAAATGTAAGATCAGCATTGAGGCATCTGAAATAGATCTATTTGACCAGAGACAAAGACTGCCTATGGAGGTGGGTGCGCAGGTGGGGCAGTATTGACACATTTTCTCACATTGAAGGCTTGGCAAGTGGCACAGGCATGGCCTTACTGTTGGGCAAGGCAAGGGAAACAGGGAGCAAATGAGTGCCACACTTTTCTTGGCAGCTAAAATAAAGTCCTGAGCAAAGGTTACTAGTTCAAGTATGTGAATAGAATGTACATGTGAAAAACACTAAATCAGAAAAACAGCTTTATCTATAGTACACACATCATAAGCAGCAAACTAAACTTCTTTATAATTTCTGAGACATAATCCATCAACAGATTATTCAATTTGGTAATGGTGAATCAGTGAGGTCAATACGAGGTTTGATCAAGTGGGCAATATCGAGAATGCAATCATTGAGGGCTGTGGGGAAAAGAAAAGTAAGGCTCAATACATGATATGATACCAATATTGTATGAGAAGCAGTTAACAACAGAATTTTGTTCATTGACAACCTTGGAAAGCTGCTGTGTTTAGTGGTCAACAACAGTACAGCTGCAGCATAAGGTACAGCAACAGTGAGAGATGATCCTAATGCAATGTTCTTAGAGGCTTCAACTAAATGGAAGCCGTGGCCACAGCGTGCAGGCACAGAGGGAACCATGCTGCTACAGTATCAAGTGTATCAATAGAATATTGCCATGATCTTGGACTACAACACCTAATGCCAAGCCCTCTCTCTCTTTCATGCCAATACAACGTGAAAAGTTTGACTTAGTTTGGCAATCTCAGTGCAGGTACAGAGGACAATTCTTGTTTTAAAGACACAAATGCATGTTTTGCCTCTTTGGACCAAGGCAGGCTTTCAGGGGTGTCTTTCTTAAGGAAAACTTGCAATGGTTTAATAATGTTAGCATAACCCAGAACCCACTGCCTGGGTAGCTTATGGATAGCTTTGATGCGATCGGCATACAGGTGCCTCTCCCCATCAAGATGGTGTGACCTAAATATTGAACACAGGTCAAACTGCATTTTCTCTTTAGATGCCTTATGTCCCTTTTTACCCAATCCAGTCAACAGATACACAGAAATAACCTTGAATTCACCCAATGAGCTAGAAGCAACTAACAAATCAACATATTGGGCCTGATTCACAGAACTAACTTACGTCAAAAACGTAAAGTTAGTACTTTTAGTATTCACAGAATACACGTACTCATTTTGGTATTCACAGAATGAACTTACTCATTTCGGTATTCACAGAAGTTAGTAGTCCTAACTTTAGGACTCCTAAATGCCTTCTGTGAATACCGAAAGTCTTAAAGTTAGGATTTTTCTCAGTTTAGGAGTAGTAAAGTTAGGACTCCTAACTTTACTACTCCTAAACTGAGAAAAATCCTAACTTTAAGATTTTCGGTATTCACAGAAGGCATTTAGGAGTCCTAAAGTTAGGACTACTAACTTCTGTGAATACCGAAATGAGTAAGTTCATTCTGTGAATACCAAAATGAGTAAGTGTATTCTGTGAATACCAAAAAGTACTAACTTTACGTTTTTGACGTAAGTTAGTTCTGTGAATCAGGCCCATTGAGTTAGTATAGATCCTTCTGGGAAGCTGTGGGTGTCCGGATCTGTCTTGAGAGTCTGTGAAATGATAATGGGGGGCTCTTTATAACCTTGAGGCAAATGAGACCACATGAGTTGGCTCTGGCAAATGTGTAAGCGAAATAATATAGGACATTGGTGTGTATTTGCAATGGAGAAATAGGCAGAACATAGAATTTCTACTGTGAAGCCCTTAGCAGTTGATGGAATACTCAACAGAATAGTAGCAGGGTTTGGTACAACAAGAAAACCTGGTAGTACAACAGCATTTACGGCGGGCAAATCCTGCACAAAATTAGAGGTTTCTTTACAAGGCCTTTTAATGGGTAAAATCGTGGAGTTACACATTTTTAAAGTAGGCACAAAAAGCCTTTGTGTCACTAAAGCAGCAGTGGCTAGATGGATCTTCACCTCTGCCTCAGGGCTGAATGGGTATTGTGGTATGCGGGGAAGCTTTTTCATACAATTCACCCCAATCTTAATAGGTTCGTTCAGCAGTCAAAACACACTGACTGAGTTCTGGGACACCTTTGAACAATCCTGTTGCCACTGCCCTAACTGACCACAATTGAAACTTTAAGAACTTTCTTGTGATGAAACTCTCCCTATCCTCATCCCTGCCTTTACCCAGTTCTCCATTCCTCCCTGCCATGCTTGCCAGTCCCACCATTGCGTCGTAGCAATGCTACCTGGCCACTACGTCTGATGGCTTGTTGGAAACATTGCATTTGCAAATATATTAGCTCACATTCAATAGATTCTTTCTTTCGTTCTTGCACAGTAATACAATGATTGCAACTAAAATCAATTAAAAAAGACCTTTAGTTTCCCACTTGCTGCTCATGTACCTTGGGCAGTAGCCCTTTAATGATTACTGCTCAAGCAACTTCATGAGCGGTCTCTGTTGCATTAACAATACCAGAATAACAACAAAACATATCTTCCAAACGATCAAGGACATCTCTGACAGCAATAAGAGCAGGTTCATCAATGTGTGCTTGTCACAGCCAATTGGTCTTGTCTGATAACTGATGTTTTACCTCACTTGTGGTAATAATATGTAACTGTAAAAAAAATTAGGTTAATGGTTTAGGGGGGGGGGTGAAACTTTTCTGAAGCAGCAACCACAATTCTTCCTAGGGTGAAGTCACAAGCAAACCCTAAATTAACCCGGACTCAACTCACGAGTAGCTTGGCACAGAGCAGTCAGGCCTAACTCAGAAGCAATAAAGTATTTGGGCAACACTTCAAACAGTAACACAGTGAAAACACACCGCAAAAAGATCCCACACCAGTTTAGAAAAACAGAGTAATTTTTAATAAACAAGACCAAAACAACAAAAATCCAATCAGTAGACCCGAAGATATGCAGGTTTACAGATTTTAGTAACAGCAGCGAGAAAAAGCATAAAGCGCCAACTATGGATATCTAATCGCACCAGACCGAGACAAAGTCACAAGTTCAGGCTGACCGTGATGGAGCGTGGGCCAGCTACAGGGACCCAGTTAAGACTGCTGAACAAAGTCCTGGTTTGCAGAGCAATGGGAGGATCCGCGTTGAAGATGCGTTGTGCAGCTGATGCGATGCATCGGTTCCGAGATGGGGCAAGGCTGCGGTGCGAGGTACTGCATTATCATCAAGGATCCCACTGATGAGGGCTTGCGATGTGAAGTCTGGCGTCAACGATGCGTCGCCCAGTTGGGGCAATGCATCAGTTCTGAGGAGCTGCGAGGCTGCTTTGTGGAGTCCTGCATCATCATCGAGGCTGATGTTGATGAGCGATGGGGGCCTGTGCTGAGGATATGTCGTGCAGAGGTGGCTCCAATGCACATCTTTGCAATGGTTCCGATCCATGCAGCAGTGGCAATGAGTCAGTTCTGCTCTGGGTTGCACCGCACAGCAGAGGAGTGCGTCAGTTTCACTGGATCCACAGAGACTGGCACAGCACCGTAGCTCCATTTCCAAGGATCCAGGACTGGGGTGGTACCACTTGGCAGGGTAGACTCACAGATGTCAGAGACCAGGTGCAGATGCAAGGTTGTTGGAAGCCTGTTGTGTGTCCCTGAGGCTTCAGTTTAGGAGGCCAGGTAACTAGCCCTTGGAGTCACTCTAGGGTTCTAGGTTCAAGAGATGCAGATCAGCACAATAAGGCAACAGTCCTTCAGAGCAGCAGTCCAGCAGAGTGGCAGTCCTTTCAGAAGCACAGCAGTCCTTCTTCCTGGCAGTCTCCACAGGTCCAGCAGTGTACCGAAGAGTTGGTGTCTGAGGTCCAGTATTTATACCCAGTTGGGCCTTTGAAGTAGGAAAGAAGATTCTAGAGGTTTCCCTTTGAAGTCCCCAGGCATTCTGCCTTCCCTGTCCTGGCTCAAATTAACTACGGGGGTATGCAACTCTTTGTGTGGAGGCAGGTCACAGTCTATTCAATTGTAATTGGGGCTGTGCCCAGCTCCTCCCTCCCATCCTGCCAGTGATGGCCCATTCAGGTACACCTAAGCTCTCTATTGTGTGTGGCTCAACTGTCAGCTTCACCCAGTCATGTGACCCAGGGGCAGGCTACAGGCACTAAGAGGCTAAGGCAGGAAATTTCCAACTTTCTAAAAGTGGCATTTTCTAAATTGTAATTTAAAATCCAACTTCACCATAAGTTAGGATTTTTCATCGTAATTCCAAAGACACCAAACATGAGCTGGTTACTGGCTCCCATTTAGAAATTACAGTGTATTAAATGTAATAAGGTAACTCCAATGTTAGTCTATGGGAGAGGTAGGCCTTGCAGTAGTGAAAAACAATTTAAGAGCTTTTCACTACCAGGACATTTAAAATTAAAAGTATATGTCCTACATTTTGAATACACTGTACCCTGCCCAGGATCTACACTAGGGGTGACATATGTATTAAAAAGGAAGGTTTGGTATTGGCAAACAGTTTATTTTTTTCAGCTCGACATAGCGGTTCAAAAACTGCACACACAAGCTGCACTGGCAGGCCTGAGGAATGGTTGAAGTTTTACTCAAGTGGGTGGCACAATAAGTGCTGCAGGCCCACTTGTAGCATTTAATTTACAGGCCCTGGGTTCATGTAGTACCACTTTACTAGAGACTTATGAGTAAATTAAATATACCAATTGCGGATAAACCAATTTTACTATGTTTTGAGGAGTGAGCACATGCCCCTTAGCACTGGTTAGCAGTGGTAAAGTGTGCAGAGTTCTAAGGCCAGCAATACCGAGATCAGCAAAAATTGGAGGAAGAAGGCATAAAGTTTGGGGGAAGGCCACCCTAAGGCTGACAGGTCTAACAGTAATAAATGATTGACATCAGCAGAGATAAGTTTATAACATTCAAAATAGTTTGCAGTTATTCACTGAACTTTTGAGGTATCTTGAACGGTTGCTCGCCACCTACTCCAACATCTGGATTTTCTAGTAGGGTTAGAAGGGCATCAGGTTGGACTTGCCAATATCATTGGGGTATCACTGTCCTCCTCACTAGCCAAAGAAGTATGTCTTTCTAGTCGGGGTGTGTCTTCAAACGCTCTTGCTCTTCGCCCTGCAGTGCTTCTTAAATTGTCTCAGGAGATAGTCAGACAGCAGGTCCGACCACTCTGAAGCTTTGCTTTGAAAAGATGGGGTACAGAGTGAGACCGCATCAGGGGTAGCAAGTGGGGTATAATCATGTCAACTTATTGTGTCACTATTGTGTCAGTCACGCTATCGTTTGTCAAATTGCCTGCTCTCACTTGGTGGAGTTTTCCTGTGCCCCTCCAACTGGGTCATTGAGTGATACTGCTACATTATGTTGTACCTTTTTTGGGGGTGGGGGTTTATATAGCGCGAACTAGACCCGAAGGTATCAGAGTGCTTTACATGAGCACCAGTTGCTTTACAGGCAGACATATTCATTTTTGTTAGGCACTGGGAGATTAATTAATTTGCCCAGAATCACAGGATGCTAAGCGTCCCTGTCGAAACTCGAATTCGGTTCCCCAGCTTCGAGGTCGACTGCCCTAACTGTTAGGCCACATCCTGAGGTGCACTCAATGAAATTTCCACTTGTATGGAGATATATGTCTCCTTTTCTTGTACAGCTTCTGAGCTCTCACTAGTGATTTAGGTAAACATATAAGGAGGAGGCGGCACAGTCCGGGCACAGACCCTACTTCTGTCACTTAAGTGGCTGATTTAGTGTCACATTTTCCTATGGGTGTGTCCTATATCCAAAGGTAAGACTTATCCTGAAGTTCCATGGCTTCTTTGTATCAATACAAAAATGGTCTTTTAATTGTCTCTTAAGATTATTCAAGCATTCGGTGTCAAAGGTATCCCTTTGTAGACAATACTTATCGTAACCCAGTATTCAGTATGGATGCACATGCTTTTACCATATAGGTACCGCATACTAGTGATACATTGCATGGGCAGGGGCCCCTTTTGCTGAGGCATTTGATTTGTGTGCCCGCTTTTCCCTTACTACAGCCACATTCACAATCAGATACACAGTTTGGTGCCTGATGCGTTGTGCCACAACCTATCCACGGAGGAAGTGAGATAGATGGGCATGGAGGGTGGGTCTGACAACTTTTCCTATCTGTATCTCCTGGAGTTTAGAAAGAACATTCATGCTCGTACACTGATCCCCTTCTGTTTGGAAATCTCCCCTCTAGCCACAAAATGTAGATTTTCATAAGTACATTGTAAACTAAAGTCTCACTTTTATTAAGGACACAGTGTAAGGATTAACTCAGTTGAGAACGCACCGTTGCTTTGGATTTCCTGTCTTCTCTTGTTTTCTCAGCTCACGTTACAGAAGTGACATGAACAGTCTAAGCATTTATTGGACAACTGAGGGGTTCATTTTGCATAATCTCTCTATTGGTTAATTTCCTTGCTATTGATTTTTGAGTAGTTAGTGTTTAAATATTTTGTAGAGCATCCCTCCTTCTGATTCGGAACCTGCACCGAATGCAGAACAGAGCTGCAAAACAAATTCATAATAAAGATGTATTACTTTTAAATTCTGGAGAATTGTTAAAATTATTGCGATGGGTTCCACTAATGACTTAAAATGTATATCCTGGAACGTGCAGGGAATGCATTCAATGTGGAGGCGTCATAAAATACATGCATACCTAATCCGCAGAGGAGTCCAGATTGCACTACTTCAAGAGACTCATTTGCAGGCGCAGGAAGGAGCGGCATTACAACGCCGATGGCGTGGCCAAGTGTTTTATGCTACTTATTCAGCGTTCGCTAGGGGAGTACTGATTTGGGTGCGGGCGGGTGTGCCCTTTCAATGCACTAACCAAATTACAGATTCAGAGGGTCGATACGTAGTGGTCACTGGGAAACTAGATGGTCGAGGCATAGTTTTGGGGAGCATATACGCTCCCAACACGGAACAGCCCGCCTTTTTCTCACTACTGTCAGGGAGATTGGCACCCTTCCTTACGGGATCAGTATTGATTGGGGGGGATGTTATTTGTATCTCTGATGTGGTCCTAGATCGCTCGCACCCCCCGCTTCCTAAAGTACCCATTCATAAAATAGCAGAGTCGAGGCGAAATTAGCAGGGACGATGGGGGCTGGTGGACACTTGGAGGGCTCAACACCCTGGGGACCGGGACTATTCCTTTTTCACTGCTATGCATGATCTCCACGTACGACTAGATGCGTTTTTATGCTCCCCGGACGTGCATGCTGGAGTGCAGTGTAGTGAGTACCTCACTAGAACATTATCAGATCATAACTCCATCTTACTTCGAATGCAGTGGTCTCGCACGCGGGCTAAGATACCTACATGGCATCTGCGCCCAGAGGTCCTGGAAGACCATGGGGCATATTAGCAAGAACGGCGTTAAAATTATTGCCGCTTTCGCGGCAGGAAACTGCTGCTAAAGCGTCGATAATGGGCTTGATAATATGCCCTTGAGAATTCCAATAGAAGCCCAGGATCACAGCAGAACATGGGCTTCTATTGGTATTCTCAAGGGCATATTATCAAGCCCATTATCGCTGCTTTAGCGGCAGTTTCCTGCCGCTAAAGCGGCGATAATTTTAACGCCGTTCTTGCTAATATGCCCCCAAGTCTTTCGTGAAACAGTGAGCACCACCATAACTCAATACTTGCAGAACAACGCTGGCACAGTGACATCTTCTTTAGTGGAGGCGGACGCTTTTAAAACAGTTGTTAGGGGTCACTGTATCTCTGAGGTAGTGGGGGTACGTAAAGTGCTTTTGGCGGAGGTACGGGAAGCGGACCAGCGCCTTCTGGAGGTGGAGCGGGATCGCCCTGGGAGACCAGATAAGCAAGGGGAGCTCTTGGAAGCAAAGGAGGCGGTAGAGGCGCAAGTAGAGCGACTACGCTGTTTTGATTTTAAGGCATATACTACGTGTGCTCCTGCAGAAAGGGACAAATCTGGGACTCTCTTAGCGTGGCTAGCTAACCCGTCACGAAGAGGCTCAATGATCCTGGAGCTCCGAGACCACCATGGAGTGGCTTGTTGCACTCAACAGGGTATAAATGAGGTGTTTCTTGAGTATTATACAGACTTGTATAAGAGTAAATCGACCCTGACGGAGAACGAATTGCGTAGGTTTACACACAAAGTAAGACTGCCGCGTTTGGACAGAGACCAGGCGGATTCGTTAGGGAGGGATATTGAGATCGGAGAGGTGAAGGGGGCTATTAAGCATATGGCGCTGAACAAGACACCGGGGACAGATGGGCTCCCGATAGAATTCTACCTAACGTACACTGAACAATTGGCACCTAGATTTGTAACGCTATATAACGACGCTAAGCGGTTAGGCCTGCTCCCCACCTCAACGCGAGAGGCCGTTATCATCCCGCTCCTTAAACCTGGGAAACCACCTTGGGACAGATCTGCGTATCGCCCGCTATCCATGCTTAACACCGATTACAAGATATTGAGCCGTATTTTAGCCACGCGACTCCTCCCTTACATGTCGACCTTAGTGCATAAGGATCAATCCGGGTTCATCCCGACCAGAAACACGGCTCTTAATGTTCGGCGCTTATTGCAGATCTTAGAAGCTGACTTCTACTCGAAGGACATAGCCACTGTTTTTGCAGTTGACATCGAAAAAGCATTCAATAGCCTTGAATGGCCCTACTTGTTCCACGTAATGTATAAATTTGGGCTCGGGGATAAATTTATAAAGTGGACGGCCTTATTATACAAGCACTCTACGGCAAGGGTTAAAACGGGTGGATTTATTTCTGACACCTGTGACGTAACTCGGGGCACGAGACAGGGTTGTCCGTTGTCCCCCCTCTTGTTTGCATTGGCGGTGGAACCGCTAGCGGCCAAGGCCAGGACAGGGCAACATTACCAAGGCCTATACGTGAATGGGCACGTTCACCATATAGCCCTGGATGCAGACGATTTGTTAATGTTTCTGGCGAATTCGAGAGAGGCGCTCCGAGGGGCGAAGGAATTGCTTCATGATCTTGGCACGGTGGCAGGACTTCGAGTGAATTGGGCAAAGTCCTGCTTGTTCCTGACCATTGGAGATAAAGATGGACCGCAAGATACAGCCGGGGTGAAATGGGAGTATAGATGTCTGCCATATTTAGGTACAAGGATATATCATACACAGGGAGATCTGTTGGAGGGCAATATCGGTAGAGCAATCAGAGGTCTGACGGGTAGTTTTGATTTCTGGGGGACGCTCCCACTATCAGTGGCTGGGCGAGTGGCCTTACTTAAAATGGTGGCTATTGTACTATTTCGGGACCTTGCCGATTTGGATCCCAGCACGATTTTTTTAACAACTTAAGGCCATGGTCACAGGCTTCCTGTGGGGTACCGGTAGGCGGCGGGTAGGGTTGGCTGTTTTGATGCGCTCACGATCAGAGGGGGGGTGGGCCGTTCCTGAATTCGAGGCTTATTACCTAGCAGCCCAATTACAATGGCTCACACAAAACGTAACAGCTAGGATGCGAGGGACAGAAGAGCTGAGGGACAGAGCCCCGGCGCTGAGAGTGCTCTCCCAAATTGTGCTGAACCTTCCCGTCCACGCTGGCGACCTCCCAGGGGACCTCAAAACAGCAAGGCAGTGTTGGGAAAGGAGCTTGAAAAGGGCGAGGATTGTAGTTCCGTATGCACCTGACATCCCATTATCCATGTGTGAGGCGTTACCCCATGGAGGTACCTGGAGGGGACTAGCAGATTGGAAAGAGAAAGGCCTGTCTACCATCGGAGATTCATATGACGATGGCAGTATGCTTCCCTTTAACAACTTACAGGAGCGATTTGACCTGCGGGGGGGGGGACTTTCTATTACATGCTGCACCTACCGGTGGCTATCCGTAAACATTGGAGGGAGGGCCTCGTTGAACCGAAAATGTCACTGGGGTGTCAATACATAGTGACAGCGGCGGGAACCTTTAAGGCGGTCACGTGCCTGTATAGACGTATGGCACAGGAGATACTATTACCCCTAAATGCACTGCAGCACAAATGGGAGGAGGATGTGGGGGCGGAGATCCCGGAAAAGGCCTGGGCTGATATAGTGGAAAGAGCGTGGAAGAGCACCAGGAACGCCCGTTTTCAATTAGTGCACTTTTACATATTACATAGAGCCTACCTTACCCCAGCGGAAATTAATGAATACTTTGACACCAGCTCAGATGAATGTCCGCGCTGCCGTGGGGAAGGGGCAGACTTCCATCACATGTTCTGGGGGTGCCCGCAGTTAGATACTTATTGGCCCGAAGTAGTGACTTTACTAAACAACGTCACTGATAGGGAATTGGAACCGGCTATAGGGCCATGTATGTTGCATTGGTTTCCCCATACGGCCAAAAACAAGATTACTAGCAAATTCCTAGACATGGGGCTTTTATTGGCTAAACGGGAAATCACTATGCATTGGAAAACGCAGAAGAGCCCCAACATAGCCAGATGGAAGAAGGAATTCCCTAAATGGGCGGAGTGTGACGGAGTAGTGAGGATGCAGTTGGCGAAGAGGGCGGGTAGTGAAAAGGCACTAGAAGCGGCAAAGGCATGGGAAACATTAGCAGTGCTCCTAAAGATCCCAGACACTGACAGCGATGAAGATCCCGTGATTGCCGCACCAGCAGTAGTGGATTAGGACGATTGCACCCGAGTGTGTCCTGACAGGATACCCCTAGAAATATCATGCAACATGATTATGCAACTGCTGTGCGTTAACCATTACACTGCTATCCTTGATATGTTAGTGAAGCTCAAGTACAGTAGACCTACACTGCATTACCTATGGAGAGTTGGGAGTGACATGCCTGGGGGGAGGGATGGATGGGGGGAGGATTAGGGAGTTTAGATTAGAGTTAGGATTTGAAGTAAGACTGAAATGAGTGACATGCGATTGCAACACAATGTGGGATTTGTTCTTTTCACCTTTCTCCTTTTGTTTTGGAGGGCGGGAGGGAGGACTAATACCATGCATAGAAGATTTTATATAACTATGCATTTCATAATTGTATCATCGCCTCCATTTGGTATGTATCTTGTTATGAAACTTTACACAGCGTGTGTTTGTGCAAACCAGAAAACCTTGTTTAAAATAAATAAATAAATAAATAAAGATGTATTACTTTTAAAGCTGTGTACACTGTTTATAATGCCAATCACACCCCACTCAACTCTGCACTGCACCAAGGATGCAGAGAAGCACTTCACAACCTTCACAGGGGTATGCGGCAATTTAGAAATGCCACAATCAAAAACAATATTCTTAATCGATATGCATCATACAGAAAAGAGGACGTGAAATATTATGCGAAATTTGAAGGAAAGCTATTTGTTGTACATATTTCTTTTGTAGTTCCTTTCCTACGAGTTCTTGGAAAGGAAGTTCGATTTGTTGTTTCCTTGGCTGCTATACAAACTCAAAAACAACAGAGAGCATAAAGTGTGCCTTCATGTAAGTGAGGTCTATATGAATGAGTCACCCTTTCTACAGGTACATCATCCACAACAATATGCTTACCTCTACAGGTGACAATACTTTTGTGGTGGAATCACGGGTAGTGCTAGGTTATATCAATTAAATATTCAACCAGAAAGGGAAAGTGCTATTTCACACCTCAGAATCATTTGAAAGCCAAAGTTCATACTCATGTATTGAAAACCCTGAGTCTATTGTCTTTATGACTAAGAAGGGATAACCAAACCAACCCACATTTCTTTTGGAAATCACAGTTAGCATGCAAGGTTGCATAATGATCCAATGTAAATGGATTTACTTAATGAATGGACCTGTTCACAGTTTAATTTCTACCTGCAAAGTTGTCTGAAATTTCGAAGTTTGCATCTCGGAGAAGATGCAAAGTTCATGTATATGGCAACTTTTTCAAGAGTACCTGGGCGATTAGGGTTACTAATCTCAGGTAGTATCAGTCAGAGCCGTTTACCACTTGTGTCCAGGGGCTTAAACCTATTATTGGACATAAAAGTGATCACCAATTCCATCCCTTTACACCTGACTCTCGAGGTAGCAAAGTCGAGCAGTACAAGGCTTACTCAGGGAGGTGTTACTAGGTTATAGACTCATCACTCAAAGGCTCTGATCAATGATCTACAAATTGAAATATTGATTGGGGGCACCACTGGGCTGTGAAAATATTGTTTTGATGTGTTGACATTTTAGGATGGCTATTAATTGCACACTTCAGAATTGCAAAATGGGTAATGGAGATACACAGCGAGGTATACTCATATGGCTCATTTCACAAGAAGAACTGTAGAGGTAACCCCATAGTTTTACTTGTAAGTTTTCTGTAAACTTTTTGTTTTGATTTTATTTTTATAACGGTCTCTATCTTTCCAGAAGTATTGACATTAATTTACATTTTCAATTCCATAAAAAGAAAGCACTAATATTTTTACATCCGTAAATGCTCAAGTTTATTTTAACTTGATATTTTTTCTCTTCCTTCATAGGGAAAATATTTTCCCAAGCAGAGAGAATCCCTTTCTTGCACCATCCCATTCATATCCTGGATGCAGTTTAACTGCCGCTCTTGAAAATAGTGCCTCGTGTCGAGCTTGCGCTATATAAAAACTTCAAAAGAGGTTAAAAATAAATATAGATAACCATTTAGTGGTGGATTTGTACAAAGTGAAACCAGAAAATCTGTATAAATTACGGCTTCCCTTCCTAAATTGTGTGATCTTAGGCAAATATTTTATTTAATCAAAATTCCCAAATGTTCACCAGCTTGCCAAGATAATGGCTTCTGGTCTGGCCACTCCTTGACCATTGGAAGATCTTACTCACCCCTTGCTTAATATTCCCTACCAGTATTATATTGTTGGCATCCATTGCATTCTAACTCAAGAGCAAAAACTCCTACTGTAGAAAAAAGCAGGAGAGACAAACCAGGTGACGAGGTAAAATATGATGCTTGGACTTCAACAGTAACAATTGTCAGTGTTTCTTTCCAAGCTCTTTGCTGGGGTAGGGTTTGTACAGAACCTGTTTGTTATGCATCCTTGGGAGAATTTACTATAAGCTGTGAATGTATCTCATCCCACAGCTTTATGGTTATTTAGGTTATGAAGCCTTGCCCTAATGTTGTTCCTGGCATAATGTAGGTCATTCTTAGAATCAGAGCAAAAAAGGCCAAATCTATGGCATTCAGAATTGCTTGTTTTCCTACAGTAATAGTGTCAGGATTCACAATGTTGTCCGACAGGTTCTGATGGCTATCTGCCCCACCCCCTAGAATGACGCAAAAAAGAGAGAGAGAGAGAGAGAGAAAGAGAAACAGTCAGCACTCTAAGGTCTTATTTGGCACTGCTCTCACAGCAGCGGCTGTCATAAACAAAGGGTGGTGGGGCGGGTGGGGTCGCGCGGGAGGTGTCGCCCGGGTAGGGGTGTTAATAAAATATTTTTTAAAAAACCTTACCTTTTTCCGCCGGTCACTTCAGCATCGCGTCTTGTCGCGCCGCCTCTCCTCTTCCTGCCTGCTAGCCCCAGCAGCCCCTGGGACAGACTCCCTGTCCAATCCCTGCGTTGCAGAGTAGCATGGGGATTGGTCTGAGTAGGCAGGAAAGAAGCCCTGCTCAGACAAGGGAGTCTGTGGGATTTCTCCAGCCCAGCTGCTCAATGCAGCTGGCCTGGAGAAAACCTAAGTGCGCATGTGTGTTTTGGTCGGCCGGAGACGGCCGGCCAAACACAACATGAGCACTTAGGGAGTGGAGTGCACTAGCACTCCTCCTCCCTCCTCCCATGCCTCAGCCCGCCCCTCCCAACACCGCTTGCTAAGAGCCGGCAAATGTAAATTAAAACGAATAAAGAACATCGTTTTATTTTACATTTGCTGGCTCTGAGCCGCCACTACACTCTCACAGGTATTACATCTTGTATCACAGCATGGTTTTAAAGAAGTATTCTCCATTGAGGGAATAGCTCACTAAGCAGGAAGAGTAGTGTGTAACACCTGATGATGCCTACCCCCCTGCAGAATGGGTTGAGGTGCTGCTGAAACCCCTGTAACTCACAGTTATTCACAGACTTTAGGTTAAGTGGAGACCCCCTGAAGGGTGGGACCACCTACACTGCAAGGTCTGCAGGAGCCTTCTTGCCATTGAGAACATACAAGACTTTAGTATCAGTTGTAACCACGAGAAGTTTGAAATGAAGGTAAAACAACACAGTATACTCCATGGAGATGGTGACTATGGTGAACCTAAGCCAAGCAGGAGGGAAGCCAGTAAGTCAGAAATCAAATGATAATCCAAGGATCCACTGCAAGATATCGCGAACAGGCAAAGAACACAGGAATAGGTCAAAACCAGTACGAAGTACAAGGCAGGCAAAGCTCTGCTAACCGACGGAATTGTAGAGGAAGAAAATAACAAAGCAGAGGGACGGGAGCGGTCAACAAACTCAACATCAAGCGAAAGATGAAAAGTTGTAAGGCATTTGTTTTCAGGATATTTAAATAGTGCTGCTGCCTGTTGTGACCCGGAAGTTGCAACCCTTGACCTAAGGTGACCTGCTAGTCTCAGTGCCCCAGCCGTCAGAGACCAGTCCGCCATAGCCATAAAGAGAAGCGCCTCACTGGTTTTCTTACATAAATTCTCAAACTCCCAATCCTCTGCTGATTTTTGACAAATGGTATCAGATATAGAAACAAGGATTAAGTCAGAGCCTATTATAATAATAGCACATTAAACCACGTGGCAGTATTCTTGTCTGGCAGAATGAACTATTTCCTCAGATGGTCTACATTCTGTTCTTCAATGATTTACCTCAAATGATCACTTTTCTGAGATTAGGGATAACATTATCATGTTCACAGTATCCTACTGCCTCTTGCCAATTACATTTACAGTGCTGTAACATAAGAATATAAACCTGTACTTTCCCAGGTCATTCTACTTCTAGAGCAAAGAAGCCGCCAAGGTTTTGGAACACTTCTTTAGGGTGTAACGTTCTTGTGCAACTGTACCTAATAAGATGTCTTTAAAACGTGGAAACTTTATATACTGTTCTTTATAGATGTCTCAAAAGATTTTATTAAATCAGGATAGGAACAAAGGCATTATTTACACTTTTAACAATGACCTCATTCCAGTTTATTTAAAAGCAACACTAAGGTAAACATAGCATTGTGTTTCTGCTCTGTGCTAGTCCTGTATGCTTAAGTATGCAGCATATACAAATGCCATTTACTAATTTTCAATGTGCTTATATTTGATACGTATCACTCTTTACTCATCCAGGCACACTGAGTTCTGATGGGGCAAGTGAGAAATTCGGATTTTATTTTCAATTTCAAAATAAATGAAGCATGTATCTTTGACGTAAAGCCAACAAGCTCCTTTTTTGTAGGTCAACAAATCATAAAAACCTTAGGATTTTATGCAGGTTTGCTTTGCATTAACTAACGAAAGAAGTATTGACAAAGCCAGTCGGTCTCGCTGTGGGAATGCTGAGCGAGTGGCACGGTTAGCTTTGCCAATGCCTGACTGGCAATGTAAAAAAACATTATAAAAAGTTGTATATGTTTTCATGATGGTTGCCGTGTTGTGTGATGCAACATGACGGCTCAATGCATGTTGCATCAGGCAAGACAGTGGCCATCTTCAAAATAAAGAGAAAAAAGTGGCTATACTTTTACAAATAGTCGGTTACTGCTATTGGCTTTACCAATGCCATCGGATTTCACAAGCCTGTGGCATTGGCTAAGCCAATAGTGGCTACCACCATGGCACAAGACAGGAACCACAGTAGCAAAAAATATTCAGAAGAAGACAGAGCGAGCAGGGGTTCAACTTCTCGAGCAACAGTAAGCAAGAAAAAGAGAGAGGCAACGGGGAGAAAGTCACAAGACAAAGGTGCAAGCAATGGGAAGAAAGAAAGAAATGAGCAGGGATCTGGTACAATTAGAAGAAGAAAAATAAAAAGGCTCGGAAGAGGAAAACAGGCATTCGCTTCCATGGAAAGCTAAAAGACAAATGATACGTGAAGCTGCATTGACAAAAAATAGAACCCTGGCATCAGCCGTGTAAGGATACCACACATCCAATCAAAAAGAGTGATGAGAGAGCTATGCTCCAGTGGTGGACACACGCAGAATAATGAGGAAAGCAATGGATCTGAAGCAGAACATTGAAATGGACAATGATGTCACCCAATGAAAGAGCCTCCAGCTCTTGTGAGAGGATCGGATACCATGCTGCCTGCAACACACAGCAAAAGCTGCCTATAGCAAGAGCCGAAATTTTTTAAAAACAATGCCTTTCTAGTAGGCTAGAAAACGGCAGCCCAAGCAGAAGCATCTTACACGTGGTGGCAGCTAAAGAAATATGACCCTTTCATCATGGACATAGTGAAACATAACAAAATCGGACTGTAAGCCTCATCTTTCACTGCAGGACAGAGTTGAACTTTGGAGCCAGACTATTTGAAGCAGTTCATTCTCTGATTTGCAACCATACCTGTTCAGTGGTGGCTGGCGAAATTTGGAAGTGGTGAGGCTTAAGAGCAATGAATGAATTAAAGTGCACGTTTTTGAAGGCGGCTTGGGGGGTTGTCCCCCTGAGACAATTGTTTAGAATTGTTGAATTTTGGTGCAATTTTCACCACTTTTTCTGTCATAAATGAGCAAAAAATACAGTTCTTCTACTAGCTTCAGCCTGCCGCCCTCCCTCTACCCAGGGTGTGGTGTTACGGGCAGAGCTGCTGACTTTGGAACTGGGGAACCAGGTTCAATTCTTGTTGTTGACTGAACAGCCTATGATTCTGGGCAAATCACTTAGGGCCATATTAATCTTTTGTCAGGCACACCTTGCTGCACTGTGCTCCATGAGAGGGAAAGGGCAGGAATGTGCCATATATATATATAGATATCCTCCTTTTGCTTGCGCACTTTTGGCTGCCTAGCGCCAACACACGCATCTTGCGTGATGGTGCAAGGGCACCTGCATTGTACGCATGATTCTTTTTTTGCAGGAAAGGGTACAATCCTGCACAAAAACAATACCCTGAGGCTTTTTCCTCTTTTTATGTGTGCTGCAGAATGCAGCACACGGAGAAAGATGAAAAAACGGGAGGAATACATATATTTCCCCTTGATGTGCCTCCCCTGGAAAGGCATAGCATTTAGACGCATTCCCAGGTGTACCACTCATGGCAAATTTTAGAATGTGCCAAAATCCATGGGTGGATGCGTAGGAACACTCACACTCCACCCATGGAACGCCTCCCTGGGTCGGAGTAATGCAAGGCAGCAGCTTGCACTGTCATGCGTTATTCCAGACTTACCAAGCACCTCAGTGCCACGCAACATGGTCTTGTGTGGCTTGGTAAATCTCATCTAGGTTTTGCGTCACCCTTGCGTTACCCTGTGTGGCACAAGGGCAACACAAAACTTTGATAAATATGCCCCTTAATCTCCCATGAGCCTATAAAAAATGAATGCAACCTTGTGTAATGTAATTGGTGTTCACGTAAAGCATGTCAATACCTTCGGGTCGAGCTTGCGCTACATAAATACTTCCCATAGAGGTTAAAAACATGGATAACCATTTAGTGGCTGATTTGTACAAAGGGAAACCAGAAAATCTGGATAAATCATAGCTTCCGCCACCTAAATTGTGTGATCTTAGGCAAATATTTTATTTCAACAAAACTCCATTTTCCTCATTATCACATATGAAAGAACTTTCAAATATCAGAGTACCAGTTGTACAAAAACCTATTGTGTTTGATTTATTAGACTATTATGTTGATCTATAACAATCTGGGCCACAAACAGGGTTTACATGATTTTTGCCTTGCCCCTTAGCTCACTAATGGTTCATGTTTAAAAACTATCACATTTAAAAAGCACTTCTCAGTGCAATAATGTGACGTATTAATGTAAAAGCTTCCACATGTTAAAGTATAAAGGTTTATTTTTTATTTTTTATTTAAATCTGTTTTTATTTTAAAGGAAAAACCAGGGGGGAGGGTCTATCTGTACACAGCTTGTCGCCTACAACCCTTTGCAGGGCCGGCCGCGTAGTTTAGGATAGGCATATAAAGTGCAGGTGTTGGTTATCAAGGCAGATATTACACAGCAAGTCGCCTACAACCCATGGCGGGCCGGCCGTGTATGACAAGAGGCACTGCGTAGAATTTCAATGCGAAGAGGCCTCTAGGCGAAGAGGACATGAAGACCCAAATTCAACGTGGATAAGAAGGAAAAGGGATACACTGGAGGAAAGAGAGAAAAGAGGTAGTTGGTAGGGGAGCATGTAGGGGGGAGTATAGAATAGAGAGTGAATAAGAGCTATTACAAGAGGGTCCAAGACATGGAAGGGGGGACAGGGGAGGTAAGTCATAATGAGCATGATGTCCAAGAGTTGTGGTCCAAAACAATAGCTAAGAAAGATAGGGCGGCAGGGTGGGGGAAGGGGGATGGATAGAGGCGCAGGGTATGGCATTCGGCTTACCCCCCAGGGAATACTGTGGTGGGCGAGGGACAGGATCAGACTGTTTTTGTAGAGGCTCTGCCAAAGTCAGATGGGTACACAGCGTCTTCAAAGAGATGTAGAGCCCGGAGCTTTGGGGGCAGAAGACGTGCGTGTTCCATTTTACAAAGGTAGGTGACCAGGGGTTGCCATATTTTGGTGAAGTGAGTGTCACGAGACTGCAAGTGAGCGGTAAGTAACTCCATAGTTACTATGTGCCACAGACGCGTGAACCAAAGGTCAATGGGAGGGGGTTCAGTTTTTTTCCAGTACAAGGCTATGAGCTGTTTTGCGGCACCTAACATGTGGAGGGCAATATGCCAATCGCTACGAGTAAGTGCGCGCAGATTATCGGGTTTGAGGCCTAGGAGAATTGTAGCTGGAGTGTCAGGCAGGGGGAATCCAAGCACCACCTTAATATGACTAAGGACCTCTTTCCAGAATAGAGTCAAGCGCGGGCAGGCCCACCATATATGGATAAAGTCTCCCGGGGAGCTCGAGCATCTCCAGCACAAAGGAGAGGAGGTGGGAAACATCTTGTGCAATCGAAGGGGAGTGTAGTACCAGTACATCATAATCTTATACGCAGTTTCCCGTTGAGAGACGCTGCGGTACACCTTCGGGATATCCCGCCACAGGCGGTTCCATTGAGCGGGAGTGATGTCAGTGGAAACTGTCGATTGCCATTGACGTTGGTAAGGATGGATATTCACGAGTGGGGGGTGTTGTAGAATCTGATAAGTCAGAGAGATGAGTCCCTTAGAATCGTCAAAGGAGCGTACTAAGCGTTCAAAAGGAGTGAACGCACGAGTGGCGGCCTGCGCTAAGGAAGACGTGAACACCCAGTGACGAAGTTGCATGTATTGGAGTCTTGCTCCGTCCGTGAATCGGAACTCTTCCTTACATTGCGCAAAAGTTTTGAAGGCATCACCTATGAACAGATCCCGGATCGTTCTGCATCCACCCTCCAGCCAGGCAGAGAATACGTGGGAGTTAACAGCCGGCGGGAAGAGCAAATTCTCCGCGATGGGGGTATGGGGAGATGGAAAGGTAGTGAGTCCCTTGGAGACAGCCACTTTGTCCCAGATGTCCAATACCGTCTTGGTGGGAAGGGCAATATAGGCAGTACGGGAGCGTGACGCCCGGGGGAGCCAGGGGAGGTCCCAGATGGTTCGTCCAGTTACCGCCCTGTCCATATGGAACCAAACCTTTTCGCTCTCCCTCGCCACCCATTCAGAGACGAAACGAAGATGGGAAGCCCAGTAGTATTCTAATAAGTTGGGGCACGCAAGCCCGCCCCTGTCCCTTGGGAGCATAAGAATTTTTGGGGAGAATCGCGGTCTACGCCCGCCCCATATGAAGTTAGTGATGTCGCGCTGAAGATTTTGAATCTGGTGCTGCGGGATGGGGGTTGGGGAGACATTGGAATATGTATAAGATTTTCGGAAGTACTGACATTTTGATGGCGTTCAGGCGGCCCAGCCAAGAGAGGGTAAGGGGCTTCCAGGTGCGTATGTCCTCCAGAACCGCCCGCCTGCATTCCCGCCAGTTAACTTGGGACCACGTGTCTAGCGAGGGAGTCAGTTGGAGTCCCAGGTAGCGAATGGAGTTGGTGGCCCACTTGTAAGGGACGAGGCATTGAAGCGTGGGTATCTCCTCCCTTGGATCGTAAGGTTCAAAGCCCAAGACTTCTTGTGGTTAATTTTAAGGCCAGATGCCTGTTCGAAGGACTGCAACAAAGAGAGTAGTGCCGGGAGAGAGGTGTGTGGACGGGACAGCGTAAAAATCAGGTCATCAGCAAAGAGAGCCACTTTATGTTGTTGACCCCCGAGGGGAATGCCATGAACATCGGGGGCTTGCCGGATCATCACGGCTAGGGGATCCACCACGAGGGCAAACAACAGGGGGGAGAGGGGGCAACCCTGTTGCGTTCCCCTGTGTATGGAGATGGGGTTTGTAAGTTGACCATTAACCCGCACTCGAGCCTGCGGGGAAAGATAAGGAGCCATGATCCGAGCTATCATGAGCGGGCCCAGCCTGATTTTGTGCAGCACAGCTCGAAGGAAGGTCCAGTCCACGCGGTCGAACGCTTTTTCCGCGTCGTGAGATAGTAAACATGCAGGTATGTTCCAGTGGCGGGCCTTCCCTACAAGTTGCGCAACACGGTGCACGTTGTCCGCTCCCTGGCTGTGTCGGATGAAGCCAACTTGGTCAGGCTCGATGAGATCGGGTAAAAGTGGGTCAAGTCGTTTAGCCAATATCTTAGTGTACAGTTTAAGGTCCGTATTAAGAAGGGCTATGGGACGAAATGATGAACAGAGTGTGGGATCTTTGCCCGGTTTGGGGATAAGGGCAATCTCCGCTTGCCCCATGGAGAGGGACGGTCCATCAGTATCCGTAAAGGAATTAAAAAGACGCAATAAGTGCGTTTGGAGCTGCGGTAAGAAGAGTCGATAGAAAGACAGGGGGAGGCCGTCCGGACCTGGCGTTTTCCCAAGGGGTAGATCCTTCAGTGCGCTCACAAGTTCCTCTTGGGTAAGGGGCTCCTCCAGCAGCTGAGCGTGGTATCGATTAATCGGCGTCCAGGGGCAGTTGTCCAAAACGTCTTGCACCCTGCCCGGAGGCGGCGTGTCCTTGGCATATAAAGCCGAATAATATGAATGGAAGGCGTCGCGTTTAGCCGCTTCCGTGGTAGCCCGCGTTTCACCGCCTGTCCGAACATTGGCAATGGGCGCTTTAGCAGCCCGCGCCCGCAGGCACCTAGCTAAGACCCTGCCCACTTTGTCCCCCCCTCAAAATAACCCTGCATTAGCGTTAAGAGAGCCCGTTCAGCTTTATTAGTTCGAAGAGAGCGCAGTTGGCCTCGAAGATTCGCCAGGCGCCTTTTATGTGCAAGTGAGGGGCGCTCCTGGTCCTGCCTTTCATTATTTTTTATTTTGAAGAGGCATCACAATATTTAAGTGATGTTTGTTGTATATACTGTTGTTGTTTCTGGAGAGCAACAGAGGGAGAGCAAATAGTGGGAAAAGAAGAGAGCGACTGGATAAAGACAGGGAGGAAAAGGAAGGAGAAGGGAGAGAGGAAGGGGAAAAGGGCGGGAAAGTGAACCCAACCGTGAAAGAAAAACAAGTCAAGACCACTTACCCCAATTGTCTTCTTGTCCAGTTGGTGTCAAAGACGAAAGCACTGCACACCAACAATCTGCACCGCTTCCTTTCCGCAAGGCCAAGCTGTCAGCACCTAAAATCCTCTCTCTGGCTCGAATGCTCTAAACAGATACACGAGGCGCAGAAGTATATGCAGTATATCTGTTTAGAGCATGCAGCACAGAGCCATAGTTTAGTTTCATGGCCCTCTAGCAAAGACTGCAACCCCTCCCATTCTCAGCTCGTCACCCTGTGACGACTTGGGAAAGGGAGGGGTGGTGACAGGCAGCTCTAAATAACAGACAAGCAACCCTGGGAGTACAGGGCTGATACTGCACATGCCCGGGTGCTGCTTCAGAATGCTACGCTTCATTGTATCATTTATGGGCAGTCCCTGGTGACGCCAAGTATTGCTGAACTGGGCTGACAGCATGTCAGCCCGTAGTCTGCTTAACATTCGCTGCTGCCAACTGGCATATATGCGTTTGCGCATGTGCCTAAATAAAGCTGCCTGGCTTCCGTTTTCGAGAATTGACAAGGCAATATAATGTAAATAGGAAGGATGGTCATTGCTTTTTCCATATCGCATTTAATTGAAAGGGCCAGAAGTGGCCCGTGCAGGTAAGAGCGGTGAGTCGGTGGGGCCAGGTTGGGTGGGATTGGACAGACGACCACAAGGTAAAATTAAATAAATAATTAATTTTCCCTCCTTGTCGTCGTCTTTCGAAATCCCCCCCCCCCCACCTGGCCACACCGCTCTTACCTGCACGGTCCGCTCCTGGAAAGGGCATAGCCCCTCCGCCCACACCTAGAAACCATCCCTGTACCTGTTGCTCCAAAATAGATGCACTGATGCAGGGAGCAGGACTGAATAGACAACATCAAGTAGTGATGTATGGTTTTATCTGGTACCGTCATTGTTTTTATGTAAAACACTGTGGGCCTGATTCACAAAGGTAAACGTACACTTTTGGGCAAGATTACTCTTTTTAGGTATTGACAAACTATGACTTAATAGTAACTTTATGACTGTGAAGTCTCCGCAGTCAGGTGGAGAACACTGCACATAAGAAGATTGAACAGACCTATCTTTTGCATTATTTCCATTATTAAGAACCTAGATCTGGCTCCATTCAGGCTTAAGAAACTGTCCTTCGGACAACTAATAGACTTGTTTTAAACATCTGATAATACCGGCCTAACGGCCTGCATCCTTTTAGAGTTGGATTTGGATTTGATTGCCATTAGTGTGCATGTTTAACTGCACCGGGTATTGTTTGCTAAAAGCTGCAGCTGCGGGGACATGGCTGAACTGTTTGATCTGAACTTTATTTGAAGAATAGCCAGAGTTGTGCCAGTTCCACTGAAGTGCTCTGCCAACCAATTCTTTTTCTCAGTTGTCAGATGCCAACCAATTCTTTTTCTCAGTTGTCAGAATACTTTGGCCCAGTTACAAGTTGGAAGGGGCGATATTCTCCGGTGCAAAATCGCTCCACTCGACCGGCCCAACTGGCTTTGTGTTTCCGCAGCCAGAATTCACTGGTGAGCAACACGAGACCTGGTTTTGCTGAGCACAAAATCACTTTAGGCTTCGACTGCAACTGCACTCCACCCTAATCCCGTCCACCGCCCAGCCCTCTCCTATGGCATGGAGGGAGTATGTAATGCTTCCCCCTACCAGTCCCCATCCTCTCCTGTTCAGAGCCTGTGGCAAATGGAGTGCTAATCCATTTAGAAAAGGAAATAATGTGTGGATTTGGAAAAGAGGATGTGCATGGTTATTCTCTATTCCATGGTGATGAACTCAGAATAGGAACATTCCTTTGCAAAGATACTGGCCAGATGTGTTAATTCTGCCCACCCGCACTCCACACCTAAACCCACGCAACTTGAAATCTGGCCCATAGTTGTGATGGAGCCATGTCATCCGGTTCAAATACGTAATTACATACACTCCATAGGTGAAGGTGACAGTGGAATCGTACACAGCGGAGTCTATGTATGGTTAGGTTGTAGTGGTGAATTAATCACATGGGGATTTAATAATTATTTCTGTAATATGATTGTTGCATGTGAAAATAGTACACAGGGGCAGATAGCACTATGATGAGAAAGAGCACTAGGTCAGGGGGACTGAAAAGGCTTAGGCTGTTGCTGCAGGAGTTAGATGGAGAACAGCTCCCTGCAGCTTACAGGATGGCCATCATGCTTCCTGAGTGGGCTTGGGGGAGATCTGGGGTCCCTTCTAGGTGAAATTTGAATTTATAGTATACAAGACATAGTGACAGGGGTGTGGCTAGCCAGCATGGCCGAGTAGACGTGTCTCTGTGGAGCTCCGCACGGTGGCCCTAATCGTGGCAAAATCCTGCATTATCCTGCCCCCACTGTGAGCTGACAGGATTAATACAGTGCGGGGGGATCCCAAGCGGCCACCGACAGCAGTTTTACCTTGGATAACGCCCCCGAGACTGCTGTAATGGGGTTGCGGCCTTCGAGGGGTGGCGGCGCCATCTTGGATTGTTGAGGGAACTGGCCGTGGGAAGACGGGCTTCGGGGCTTGGCCCCGAGCCGCAGCGCAGACGAGACCACTGGAACCCCTCCGGGGGCGAGAGATGGCCGCCCCCCCCCTCTGAGGACTCAGCGGTGTGCCGTGCCTGCTGCCGGGCATACGGAGGGGTGCGCGGTGCCGGGTCGGGACCCAAGAGGCCTGGAACCGGTGTCTCGGTGGAGGTCCGGGACACTGCCTCTGTGACGTGCCCCAAGCCCTGGCGGAGGGACAAATTGGTGACTGTGGGACCCCCGGCCAGTACCCCCCACGGAACGATTGACCGCCTCCTGACTGACAGAGGCGGAGAGCCGGGGACGGGGACTAAGATCGGGCTGCGTCACTGGACTGTACTGGCGTGCCCGGGGAGGAGTGGTCCTCCTTGCTGTGTGTGGTGCGTGTCGCCCCAGACATCTGGGAGGCGCAGGGATAGGGGGCGATTGGCGGCCTCCCCCAAGCTTGTGGAGAAGGTGGAAAGCCACTAACTGATAGACTCGGGGAGACTAGGCCGGGGCCGGAAGCCGACCAAGTTACAGCGCTGGACTTACCTGGAGCGCACTGAGGGGAACAGGCCTATATTTTATAAAGAACAGCATGCTGACGCTGCTGCCTGGTGAGCACGTTGAGGGGGGGGCGGTCAGTTGCCCTCCAGAAGCATCCGAAGGTGGTGAGAGGACATTGCCTTACTGGAGGGAGTGAAAGGGGACTGAAATCGGCTGGGCCATAACGAAACGACACAAGTGCCGGATCGGCCCCAATGCCTGGAGGCCCGGTGTCTTGGGCCTGGGGCGGATACTTTTTGGTGGGGGCCTGCATGTAAGTCTGACGGTGATCGGAGCAGACTCCTGAGCTCTAGGGGATGGCAAAGCAGAGCGGCTGGTAACTGGGGGGCCCCCCTTTTGAACACTCGGAAGGTGCATACCGGTTGATGACCCAAACTAAGGAGAGACCTGGTGATGGGGCTGGGCCTCCGTGGTTTGTTCAAGTGAAGATATCTCTGGGGCAGAACGTGCACCAGCCAAAACTGCAGTGGCCTGTGGTTGGCCTACACGGAGGAGGAACATAGGACCGTCTCAGGAACTATTCAATTAAGAGCTGGACATTAAGCTACTTGGGGCCACATTGAGCGTCAGGGGATAACCCGATTAGTCTGTAACCATGGTGAAGGATAAAGCACCCAGGCCTCAGGCAAATAAAATCCTGAATTACCCTCAGCCCATCCCTCATGGAGCTCGGGCTGAAGAAGAGGATCCTACTGGTGGGAAGGGGGTTGTTGAGCGGGAGGTGGCGGACGCTCCTACATTGACGGACGTCATCCAGGCAATTCAGTCGACCAGGAATGATATGATCCAAAAAATAGATGCGGTGGCCATTGACGTAAACCTCCTAAGATGTGACCTGAGGAAGGTCTCGGACAGAGTATCAGCCACTGAGCAGGACGTGGACACTCTTAAGATGGAGGTCAAGAATCTCAGTGCCACGGTGGTGGAACTCAAGCGCCAAGTCATAAAACTAGATGACAGGGCAGAAGACTCGGAAGGGCTGTCGAGAAGGGGGAATCTTCGATTCGTAGGATTCCCTGAAAAAGCGGATGGCCCATCAGCCGAACTGTTTCTTAAGGAGTGGATAATGAAGGAAATGGCCCCAGCGCGAATATCTAAATTTTTCAGTATTGAAAGAGCATATAGGGCGCTGGTGGTGCCGCCTCGGCCTGGAGCACCCCCTAGGGCTATCATTGCGAAGCTATTCAATTTTCGAGACCGAGATCACCTCCTTCAGCTGTCCTAACCCGCTCCAACAGACTCCGGCACCATTCACTGTATGCTGTCTGCATTGGAAGTAGCAGGATCCAGTCCCTCCTTTTCTATCTCAACTGGCCCCAGCGGGCTACATTGGTTCACCGTGATTGACTCCCTCTTGCCTACGTCCAGTACGAACTTCGCTGACTGGCTGGACCTCCTACAGTTACCACATAAGCTGCTGCGAGTTACCACATTCGCTTGAATCAGCACGGTCATCTAGACCCCACGACGATCCTTATACGCATCGTTCCACTACCAGATCCTACATGCTCACACGCTTTCTCGTCCTGATGATGATCTCTAACTAAAGAGATCGAAACGCCGTCGACTTCCACAACCGAAACTCCTTCAAACATATCTTATTAACTACGGAGTTTTGTACAGTGTTGTCAATGCGATGTAAATTTTAAGTCACTAGCACTTATCACTTCACGCACCTTTCACCTCCTTTGTGAGCACCAGGACTAGCTCCTATAATGTGAATGATACTCCTTTTATGATGTTAATAAATGTGATATCATTCGTACAACCTTGCGTCCCCCCACATTTTGTTTTCCCAGTCCTGTTGGGACTCTCTGTTCACTACTAAAACCTAGACTAAGACAACACTTGAAATAATAGTAGCTCTGGCTACCCGAGGACCCAATTGGCCTCACCCTAGACCGCTGTCTTTTGCAAATACATATATTACCCCTGGTCTTACTACTGGGGTACCCTTGTTCTTTACATATGTCCTGTAGTGGAAGGCACTTCTTTTTTGAAGGAAATTCTATTTTGGTGTACCCAGATTACACTCAGAGAGTGCAAGAGCAGAGGAACACATTCATCGTGGTCAAGCGAAGACTGCGGGACTTGAATTTAAAGTACAGCCTGATGTTCCCTGCTAAGCTTTGAGTGGAAAATGAAGGCCGCACACTGTTCTTCTTCTCGGCGGAGGAGGCGAGCGACTGGTTGGATGCGAGGGGTCCTGGGGGGAGACGCGTGGTACCCTCCACGGCCTCCACTGAAGCACCAGAGGCACATAACTCACTACGGGGCCGAAGGCACCCGAAAAGACAGCTGCAGGCCGGGAGGGCGGCGAGTTCCGGTTGCATAAAAGTCCTTCAGGATGGCACCCTGCAGACATCGGACACAGAGACAGTACCGGACTCTGTTGATATGGCGTCGGACCCAGAGGCTGGGGCAGGTGACCCAGGCAGTGGACACGACTGATCGATATAGGTGGAGAACTCAAGGGACAATTGTGCAGATAAGTGTACCAACAATGGTTGTGGCCAAATGGGGTGCTGGAGGGACCTGCTACTGGGGGCGATGGGAATTGTATTGCCCCCCTACTTTATTCTTATGTTTGTAATCAGTATTATCTATGCTCAGAAATGATCACAGTGGGAGCAAGGGCACTCGCTGGACTGCGACGTCCCCCAGCAGAGTTCAGGCGAGTCTGGGCCGCTAGAGAGCAATCTCGCGCCCGTGCGAAGTCGGTTTTCTAGCACAGCAACAGATACGATAGACCTACCCATGTAATAGGCGAGGCCAGACTATCTTTCTGCCTCTAAATTTTTGTGCTGGGAACTAATGTTTTTTACTGGTAGGGGGGGTTTGGGGCAGTATGTGCTGCTATTTGTATGGATCATAATGTATGCATTAAAGGTAATGCAACTGCCCATGGGGCGGGGGATAGGGGGATTGTTTAGTTTTCAACGTTCTTTCAGCTGTTGGGGGAATCTTAGGGTCATGGGAAATTGCACACATGTCATATAAGATGTCGAGAGGAAGTACTGGTACTCCGTGGGGAAGGGAGCCAAAAATGATTTGCACACGACAACGCAACCAGGTCAGTACAAACACTGAAGATACTTAACTGGAACGTTAGGGGGATGGCGGGACTAGAGAAACGCCGTAGAGTACATGCTTTTCTGAGGAGATATAAAGTAGCGATTGCTGGGCTGCAGGAGACGCATGTCTGGAGGAACACTATCTCGAGTATACAGAAACGGTGGAGGGGCCAAATATATTTCCCCCAGTACTCGGGCTTCGCACTGGGGCCCTGGTGTGGGTGACGCCTGGGGTCCCTTTCCAACACTTACATCACGCCCTGGACCCGGATGGGAGGTTTGTTATCTTGCATGGGAGATGGGCGGGCAAGGAAATCTGCATAATTAATGTTTATGCCCCTAACTCGGACTGCCCTGACTTTTTCCCAGCGCTTATAAAAGCGGCGACTTCATACATGGGGGCTGAAGTTATCCTGTTCGGGGACTTCAACTGCATCTTCGATGCTGTGCTGGACAGGGAACCCCCCAGAGATAACACCAAGCCTCACATGTTGAGGTCACTAGTTACAATAATGCAGGGCATGCAGCTCAGGGACGAATGGAGGGCCAGTTACCCCGCAAAAAGAGAATTCTCCTGTTATACCCCGGCGGCCCGCACATTTACCCACATAGATCATTGCTGCTTAACAGCTGGTTTGTCTGCCAACGCGGAGGGAATATCGTACTTACCCCGCTACCTCTCAGACCATGCACCGCTACTACTTACTCTTAAAAGCGGACCTGGTCGACCGGCCATTCGGCTCTGGCGACTCAGAGCTGAGGCTCTCACTGACCCCCCCTATGCACACACTATTGAAGAGGCACTGCGACACTACTTTACAGATAACTGGGGGTCAACGACTCATAGATCTAGGGAATGGGAGGCCATGAAGGTGGTCCTACGGGGGGTGTGCATGAGGACCACATATGGGGTGAGGAGACAGTTGAGCGATGATATCACGACCCTGGAGAAGCAACTCAAGAGATTAGATAACACTATGCATAAGACAACTGCCAAGTTGGCCGATTGGACACAAGTTCGGGGGGAGTTATTAGAGGCCTGGACAAGACTGGAAAAATTTGTGTTCACCACATATAGGCAAAAACTGCACATGGAGGGGGACAGGTTGGGGCGCTCCTTGCGTGACTACTACGGACCGAAACAGAGCACGCACCTTTTCTACAATTGAGAGACGGTGACGGAAATACGGTACATAACCAGGGTGCAATCCTGAAGGAATTCGGGACTCACTTAAAAAACATGTGCGCTACTGACTCTCGGGTTTGTGCGAACTCCTTACGGAGGTTCCTCGAGGGCATGACGCTCCCCACTCTGGGAGAGGAGGACGCAGAGGCGCTGGGGGCACCGATTTCGAGGGAGGAAGTGCTCGCATCCATTAAAAAGCTGAGGTTGGAGAAGTGCCCCGGGAGCGACAGTCTCCCGGCTGAGTTTTATAAACAATTTGCCCCGCAACTGGCTACACGCCTCCTTGAGGTATATAATGAAGCCTTGGATCGTGGGGAACTCCCCAAGACTATGGTGGAAGCAATGGTGTCTATGGTCCCTGAGCCGGACAGGGACCCACTCTCCCTGGGGGCCTACAGGCCCATCTCTCTCCTGAATATTTTAAGCGGCATAATGGCAGTTCGTCTTCTACCGTACATGTCCCGGCTGATCCACCCGGATCAGGCCGTGTTTATCCCAGGACGGAACACTACTCACAATTTACGCATGCTAGCACATGTCTAGCATGCACTGAACCTGGGAGCAGAAAACTGGGCACTGAGCCTACTGGACATACAACAGGCCTTCGACTCTGGAATGGAGTTATATGTGGGCGGTGCTCCAAAAGATGGGACTAGGCGATTCATATATTGCGTGGATAAAAACTTTGTATACTAGACCCCTGGCCAGGGTACGTCTTCATGGTCAGGTGTCGGATAGCTTTATGCTACAAAAGGGTACCCAGCAGGGATGCTCCTTGTCCCCGCTATTATTCGCCATCGCGATGGAAACCTTAGCGATCACCCTCAGGACCCGAATGGGGAAGTGGGGTATCCAGCTCTGGGGGACACCAACCATGTGGTGTCTATGTATGCATATGACACACTAGTATATCTCCGACATCCTGAAGAAGCGGTACCAGCACTTATTAGAGAGCTAGCGAGGTTTGGGGAGGTGTTGGGACTGCGACTCGACCCGGGGAAAACTAAACTCTTACCTATGGGAATTTTGGCTGGAAAGGGGGAGCATGAGCTGCCACAGGTGGGGATGCGCTGGGTGGGCGACGAGGTGTGATATCTAGGGATTAAGTTAGTACACATGCAATCGGCCTTCTTGGAGAGTAACATGGGGAGATGTGTGGGAGGCATCCAGAGATCTGTGGCTTTCTGGGAATCCCGCGCACATATTTCCAACGGCTGGAACGTCTAATGGTGGAGCTGATGTGGGGTTCAAAGAGGAAACGAGTCAAACTAGATACACTACAGAGGCAATGGGAGCAGGGAGGACTTCAGGTCTCTCGGCTGGGGCTTTACTATATGGCATCGCAACTCCAACACGCAGTGCATTGGTTGGATGACTGGGATAATTGGGAGAAACGGTTGCTAGCATGCGCACATCATGAAGTTGTGCTCCCTGAACTTCTCATGCTGGGGTCCGGAGTACCGGAGCATTTCCCGTACATCATTCGACACGTGGCCGCGGTATGGGAAGCAGCAATAAAAACTGTAGTAAAAAAGGCCCCTTATGCCCCCGAGGCCCCGCTGTGGGCAGTGCAGCCCTTCAAAAAAAAGGACAAAATATGTCCATTGCCAAATGGACAGAGGGAGGTTGTCAAATTATAGGGGACTTATATGCAGCCCAACAGTTCCTGACGAGGGAAGAGGCGGAAAATATGTTTGAGCTTGGCAAGGGGCAATACTTGCAGTACGTAAATATTTCCGGGGTGGCCCATGAGCTGTGGCTGACATTTCCGCAGGAACCGCAAGTCACAGCAACCCTGCAGGCAATAACCACCCTGGCGGGAGGACGCAGACTGGTTTTCCATATCTATAAAGCACTCAGGGAGACCTCCCCGCCAGTCCCCTCCCAGTCCAGGCTAAATGGGACGCTACATTAGAGGAACCCCTTACGGAGGTGGAATGGAGCAGAGTACACAAGGGGGTTAAACAGATTAGCTCCAATGCTAAATTTAAACTTACACAATATAACATAGTACACCAAACGTATCTGAACCCACGAGTGCTCCATAAAATATTCCCGGATCGATCCTCCTGTTGCCCAAGATGCAGATATGTAGACGCTCACTTTCTTCACATGATCTGGGACTGCCCTGAGCTGACACCTTATTGGGGGCAGGTGATACAGTGCCTGCAGAGGGTCACGGGCTGGACGGTGCCGCGTGATGTCAAGGGGGTGCTTTTGGGGCTTCTCCCCACGCCCAAAGCAAAGAAACTTTCTAGGAAGTTCCTTCACTTGGGGCTAGTGTTAGCCAAACGGCGGATAGCAATTAGATGCATGAGTCCAACCCCCCCCCCCCAGTGGAAGAGAACTGGACTAAAGGCATGCCCGAATGGGCCACTGCGCAGTTAATTAGAATGAAGAAAGTCAGGAGGGATGATAAGCTGGAGGAGGACACGAGGGCATGGTATACCATGATCACTGACTTAACACAGACGGATGACCTACCCTTGGAAGAAACGGATGAGCTTTTAACAGGTTCGGACGGACCAGAGAATGCGGGGGTACATGGGGCTTCCCTGACATCTGAGAATGATAGGAACATATAGACTACATAGATAGAGATCGAGCTCTTGGACACTGGAACTGACATTGCAAGACTAACATGACCGGGGGGAGAGGGGGAACCATGTTAACTGTTCATGTTTATACATTTAGCAACTAGCAGGATGTATGTAATTAGACCTGGTAGAATGTTCTGAAGTACAAGCTTGATAATAAGGACAAGCTCTCCTTGAAGAAGAATGTACAAATTATGCCACTGTTACACAATGGAATGTATGGCTCCTGTTATGATCTACTTATCCTTTTGTGTTTCTTTTGAAAAAGGCTAATAAAAATTGTTTAAAAAATAAATAAATACAAGACATAGTGACAGTAAGGCAACTTTGTGGGGCTTGAATATGCAGTAGGCCCAGGAGTGACAGGTATCATAAAACTCTGAAGGATCTGGAAGCCTAAAGAGAGCTAAATCCACCCATAGATATGGGTGCCTCCCAACTTTGGATAACTCTGTTACAACGACTTTCTTAAATCCAATCAGTCAAAATCTGTTATTGTGACCAGGAGGCTGTAAGAAAACTCAGAAAGCAGGATCAGCATGGCTTACTTTGAAACCAAATAATTTCCATCTTGGGAACTTCTTTCTGGCCACGGTCACGAATGTGTGATCCAGTTCACTAAGCTGCAAGTGTATGTAGGCCTGGCGTGCTACCTTTTGGAAAAAGAAGTAAAAACTGGCATGGCAAATTGGCCAACAGTGGATTAGGTTCCTGTGATGATTTAAGTTTTGAATCTGTCACACATTTCCTACATTCCCTGGTACCTATACAACAATGAAATATTGTGGCTTCTTCCCTTGCTCCAAATGTATAATATTTAGTCCATTCATGCTGCAGGGCATCTGCGAAATCTGCTCATATCATCTCAACACAATATGCCTTCGCCTGGTGTCTGGATACACATGCAACAGATGTAAGCCAATACTCAGGAAATTAATGTACTTGGAGCTAAATATCAACCGTCTAACTGGGCAGCTCTGGAAACTAATGCTTTCACTGGGTGTACGCCCATGTCCTTTGTCTTAAAGGAAGGTGGAGGATGTAATTTTTGGCAGTCACAGATCCAACTAAAACAGACAATTGATTCCTTTGTTGGATACTGAGATGTGGAGTAAATTATGTGGCCAGATCTGGTTGAAAGATGCATGCTTTCTAAGGGTGTAACGGATCTTGGGAAGCTTTCCTTCCGCGCCCTGTCAGTCCACCTTACTTACATTGGCTTTCTCTAGCTGGGGCTACAGTGGCTTCAAACAATGTATCAGTTGGACTCTGTTTTGGATTTCATCCGTGGGAATTGTACAATCATGTAAGCAATTTCATGATGAAGATTATATGTACCACTGCACTTTAAGAGATTTAAAAGACCAATGAGATTCAATGTCAGCAGTCTGTCTTTCATTTTTCTTTTCTTTCTTTCTCTATGTTTTGGTCCTAAAACTATTCGTTATATCCTTATACACATTTTATGGCAGAAAACCCAAAGTAAAAATTAAGCATTCTTGACAAATAGTAGTAACATCATCTATAAGATGACACCTATGCTCCATGCGTGACTGCTTAGTAGAAAGGTACACTTTATCACTTTAACTTTAACACAGTACATTCAATACGATACTCTGTATATACCCTAGCACAGGACACAGAAAAGTGACTTCTCAAAGTTCCATAAAATGCACATTTAATTCAGCCTTAGGCTTCAATGCATTGTAGTCTGGAATACTGAGTTTGGAATATCGAGATATTAGAAACTCAAGGAGTTAAGTGTATATAGGTACGTATAGAGTTACTATTCTTAACTCCATATCTGCATACCTTGAAGATATATATATATATTGCTAAGGTATGCAGATGTGGAGTTAAGCACAGTAAGCCTATACCTACCTATATATATTTTCATGTTGATGGCTTGGTCCTTGATATTTTAGCTACAATATTCTGCGAACTTCGACATTCCCTACTCAGTATTCTGTACCTCCGCCCTTCAATGTTAGTGTCACACATGCAATGTAGGCTTTACTACCAATCCAGTATCAGGGACTCATGGAAACTTACTTGAAGGGCATTGTGTCACTATGTAAAGATGTAGAGGTGCTGGTTATAGAATTTACACCACTGTTCATAATGTCTCTAGCTTCATGACTGTTCTGAAACCAGAAGTTGAAGAGCTGCAAAGACAAACACAAAATGATGGCCAGAAGGCTTGAATCAATTTAAATCCGTGGTAATTACTCTGGGTCACACCTCAAACCATGTTTTGCTTCTCATTATGCCATTACAGACAGGGACTAAGTGTATACAAATCAGTCTTGACCCAGCCCCAAACGGGTCAGTCAAGCCTGAAAAGCTAGGTCAAGCAAATCACCTTTTTCTGCATAGGATCCCCAGATTATTTCACTTTTATCAATGCATCATGACTCATGTGCACTATCACTCTGCAATTCAGTGCTACAGTATGTGTGAGCTGTCCTTAAATGTAGTGTGCAACTGGTTACATCTAATTGGCTTCCTTAACTTCCTGTGAGTACATTGGTACAAGAAATCCCCTTATGCTCTCACTATATAGTCTCTTATGTTTATGTGTCATTTGCATGCGAATAGTGGGCTATAGCCACATACATCCTCCACAAGATACCAGTGTCTCATAATCATTTTGTAAATAGAATTGCTCACTGGACTGTAAATGGAGACCATGATCATATGTTGATTAACAAAAGTCCATGTCCTTAGGGTTAAGAAGTGTCTCTCTAGGGCAGTACCAAGCCCGTTTGAGGGCTCTCCGTACTATCCTCCTAGGGTAACCTCTTTCAATCAGTTTTGTGCTGAGAATTTCTGCTTCCTTAAAGTAATTATTTCTCTGGGTACAGCTTCTCCAGATCCGGGGAATACAGATGGAACATAAACATAAGAGACTTCATGTCATGTGGTTTGTGGCCTCCTGGTCTGCTTTGCTGCGCTGACTTAGGCCTGGCTGCCATGATGCCTTTTTTGCGCACGTTACTCTAAGCCGTTGTTCTATCAGCCTCTGCTCCTGCCAAGTTATTTTAGAACTGTCTGCATTTTCTGTCTTTCACCTTTTCTCCTGTTCCCTTTGGGCTACGTCTGCACAACATGTACAAGGTCGAAAAACAACGTCCCTTGTTCTTGCTGATCTGGCCAGTCCCTCGCACCTAGACATAACACTATGTACAGCTGCCATGGAGAAATTTGTGTGCTTTTAATATTGCGCTTTTCACGCTTTAGACACACTTGGAGAAATACCTTTCCAGGGAGAAGAGCTGTGATTGTCTGCTGATGTAAACTTTGCATCTAGACACTGAGGTATGGGGGTTCGCTAGACAATGCCCAGAGGTCTTCTATTTTTATAATAAATTAGCTACTAGCACGGGGAGGGGGTAAGGTCATTTAGCCCTATATCCACTGCTTTAGGAAATGCTTTCCCCGTTTGTATTCTATGGTGTTGTAACTATGCTGCTTATATTATTCTTATGCATTATGCTGATAGTACTGACACGTGTACTGTATCTGAGAGCACGTTAGTTGAAATAAACATTTTAAACTATACAGTGTCTCTTCTTACGCACGTTGTGGACAGGTATGAGTGAGTGATGAAAGGGTGTTCTTGCTACTGCGAGTCCTGAGGGAGAGATACTGTGTTCTGGGTTGTCTAATCATTGGTAACCTTGTTGCTAATGAGACGCTAAGGCTAGTCGGGTTGGGGTTTTAGGTGCTAAGGTTTATGGTTGGATCACCACTATATTCCGAGGTCCTATCATCCTGTGCATAGCTCTGTATATGTGCAGAATCCCTACAACATGGCGCGACCAACGAGTGGGGCTGCTTATCTGCGAGACGCTTGAGTAGTGTTTGTGCTTGTCCACAACCCCCTCAGCAGACCCTTCCGGAAGCGTGTGTGACGGCGATACCTCCTATATTGTCGTTTTTATAGGTTCTTTCAAGCTTGAAGTTGTTAAAAGTTTTTTTTTAAATAATACCCTTTATTGTGCTGCCTCATATTAGATTGTCGACTACTTCCAGCCTAAAATGGCTGTTCAAATTGCGGCACATAGCCGCGCAGCGCTCCGGGCTCACTTAACAGTGTATGGAGTGCCTGACGCGGGTGTCGATTTGATCTTTGTGGTACAAGCAGATCCAGCTTACCACTTTGAGGTGTTTTACTCTTGGGTCACCTTTCCGGCAGTGGATGGGACTGACCATATGTTCCATGAATATGAAGCCACCGTAGTTCCTAATCACTATAGACCGTATAGGAATATTGAAGTACCGCTCACGGCTTGGCAACACCGTGTTTGGTTTGATGGCGCCCTCCCCCAACCGGTTACCACGGTTCGTTTAGGTCCCTTATCAATTGAAGGGGCCACTTGGCCTGTTTTGGCCGGGTATACCCCACATCCACGTTATATGTTGGTACCCGTCGCTGAATTGCGTGATATGCATTCGTCTTTGATACGAGTGCATCGAGCCTTAGTGCAGTATGTTACAGGCAACATCCAGGGAGCCCCACCTGGAGTTGCGGCCCATCCAGCTGGTGCAGGAGGTGTGACCATAAGTCCTGTCATGGTGAATTCGGTGATGGGCAAGCGCCCACAAAATAAGGATGATTTTCCTTATTGGCTTGCAGAAAAATTTGACCAGCTGGAGGCAGTTTTTCCTAACACCTCTCCCGTGGATAAACACAGGATTTTAACGATTAGTTTGCCAAAAGACTTAGTCCCCGAGTTGGCAGAATGCAACAACTGGGGTAGGGTATTCGCAGCAGTATATGCGAAGTGTTTCGGCACCCCCTCCATGACGGTACTCCCCTCTGTAATTAAACGAGTGCAGGATGAGCATGGCCCTGAAGCGGCTGTGGAATTAGGGATGAGACTGGTGGGAGTGTTCGACGTAGTAGCTGAGTTGATCCTTGCGAATGTCAAGGGCGATGCAGTGAACTTTCAAGTAGCTAATGCTTTGGCTTTAGTCCCAGAACCGGACAGGCCGCGCAAATTACCAAAAATTATAGCCCAGGCTTACAAAACTATTGGCAGAAATAGCCTGGGAGTTAAGCCTTTTGCTAAATCTCAACAACAATCGCAACAACAACAACCAAAAACTCAATCTGAGAAAGATGAGAAACCAGTCTTTACTAAAAAGAGCTGGAGGTTGAAAAAACAGGGTAAGCAACAAAAGAAACCGGGGTCGAGAGGCGCATCCCCGGTTTCCGTCTCTTCTGAACGCACTTATGATTTGCGCGATAGGGCGAGAATTAAATCTCCGGATAGGTTTCAGATCCCTGATACGCGTTCTCCTCGTTCTTCACAGGCACAGACAACTTCGCAGGCCGGTGGAGGAGATCGCCAGGATAGAGGAAGGGGTCGAGAGGCTCCCCAGGGACGAGACCAACCTCGACAACAGGTCAGAGGGAAAGCAGAAGAATTTCAACGTTCTCGCCCGCAATTTCAGAAGAAGAAAGTTGCCGCTGTAACAGCGAGATATGCCACAGACGGTGAGAACGAGACTCCTGAATTGGACGTGGGCAGTGACCCTCCTAGACAGCGCCGCGGAAGTTACCATAGTGCGGGAGGCGCTACGTCCTCATGTGGAGGCGACAGCAACTGAAACATTCATTACTGTCGAGACAGCAGACACCAGAGTGGCACCCCCTGACAGACTATTTAATATTGTCATTCAAATTGAAGGTGATATACAGCGTGTAATTAAAGGGATTTTTTGGGAAAATCTGACCTCTTCGTACGACATTTTGTTGGCAGAGGCGGATTGGCCGCCCCCATTCGTACTTGCTGCGCGTAAAGGGGAGGAGGTAATCCTTCCGAGCTTTTCTCGACATGTCCCAAAGGACAAAGCGGAGGCTCTTGCAGCTGAGTGGGCTGTGTCCCTGGCTCCAGCGTTATACCGCAATCACGTGGGCTGGGATGAGGACTCTCCCCCCATGAAATACCTTTGCGGTCGCTGCCACAGCCACAGCCCCAATATCCCATTAAACGGGAAGCAAAAGGCCCCGTTTCCGAAATTCTGACTCAGTTAGAATATCAGGGAGTGATTGAAACATGTGTATCACCAATGAATAATCCCCTTTTCGCGGTTTCTAAACCCGATGGATCGTACCGCTTGGTTTTGGATTACCGACATTTGAACTCTCATTGTCGGACCTTTGCGGTGCAAAACACACATAGTTCTGCGCTTGTAGACAGTCTTGTTCGTAAAAAATATAAAACGACACTTGACCTCTCCAATGGATTCTACACGCACAACTTAGCCCCGGAGAGTAGCCAATGGAGCGCTTTTACATCCGGTGGTAAATTATTCAAATTCCGGCGTTTACCTATGGGCTACAAGAACAGTCCAGGCGTATTCGCTGCCCGTGTTGTCTCTTTGTTAGACGGCATAGACCCAGATGCATGTTCGTACGTCGATGACATTTATCTGACGGACGACGAACTATTCCTGCATCTTTCCCGAGTGGACCGCATTATTCTAGAATTTGCGGTTTTAGGTTATAAGTTTAACTTTGCCAAATCTCACATTGCTGAATTTACCGTTTTGTTCTTGGGCTATGAGCTCAACAATGAAGGTAAGGGCTTAGCCCCCATTTCCTAGAGAAATGTGCACTTTTGTGCCCTCCTACTACTCTGAAAAACTTCAGTCTTTGCTGGGTTTTCTGAACTTCGGGCGTACTTACATTCCCGAATATGCCCAGCGTATCAAGCCACTGTATGCCTTGATACAACCTAACTTTTCGAAGTCATGCTGGCTTCCGGAGCATACCTCCATTCTGCAGTCTTTGCAGACAGACCTTCTTGAGTCTAAATACTTGTTGACTCGTGATAACCACACAAACCTGGTGATTAGAATAATTCCAGGGGCAGTGGGTTTCACGTACTTAACCTTCAACGAAGGTGACACAGTTCCAATCGCATACAAGTCACATCTTTACACTTCCGCGGAAATGCGCTTTTCCTCTGTGGAAAAAGTTTTAACAGCAGTGCAAATGGCGATTCTTAAGGAACGCGCACTGGCACAGGGAAAACGCATTCTGGTGGTAACACCATATCCTGCTCTAGAGGCAGTGACAAAGGCAAGTGTTCCGAATTCTAAAGCTTTGCACCCCCGTTGGATTCAATGGGCAACCTCTTTGACGTCTCCGGATGTCACTTTCATCTTTGATTCTTCTCTACAGACTCAGGAGTTTTTACAGTATGAATTCGTTCATCCACCTCCTCTGTCATTGCTACCGCTTGAGGATTACGAATGTGTGATCTACACCGATGGTTCGGCACAACCGGCCACGGGTTCCAAGCATGCTTATTCAGCCGCATGTGCTATTGTTGCAGGTACCTTTGTGAACGGAAAGTTCAAATCTACTGTGGTGCACACTCAGGCACTCGGGGACAGTACTGCACAATTGGCCGAGCTGCGTGCATTGGTGCTCGCACTTGAGTTCGCTAATCCGGATGTGACCACTCTGATTGTATGCGATTCTTATTACTGTGTTCAATCTTACAATGACAATCTGTTCTTTTGGTCGCAAAACGACTATAGAGACGCCAAAGGTAGCACAATTAAGCATAAAATGCTTTGGGTACGGGTGGCAGATTTGCAACAACGTCTGCCCCTCACACAGGTGGTTCACACACTTGGCCATCAGCGGGTGGGCGCACACGCTGTTGGTAACGGTTTGGCAGACGAAGCAGCCAAATCAGCAGTAGTCACGTGTTCAGTAGCAGCAGTTACTAGATCCATGTCTAAAATTGATACTGATATTTTAGCAGCTATTGCTGCAACAAAAGAAGGTGCTAATTACCCTAGGGGTTTTCCTTCCAAATATTCTTATCAGTTAGGTCCCGAACAGGCTCCTTATGTAACAATACCCGACGTTGGCGATCGGCTGATCCCCAACGCGGACCGCAGACTTTCCTTGATAACGGCTGCACACGAAGGCATGGCTTCGGCTCATGCTGGAGTGTCTGCGACCGTTTCCATCTTGCAGCAGCGTTACTGGTGGCGTGGTTTATACAAAGACACCCGTACTTATGTGCTTTCTTGTGACGTTTGTCAACAGATTAAGCCTTCTACGGTTACAAGACCACCACAGACCCCGCTCTGCATCTCTAACAGACCCTTTGGGTGTGTTTACCTGGATCACTGCGGTCCATTTTCTTCAGACACTGCCTATAAATATATCTTAGTGGCAGTGGACTCGTGCACACGTTTCATCTGGGTTTGGCCACAACGGAGTGCTGACGCTCGAAATGTCATCAGGGATTTGCGTGTCTTTGTGGGAATTTTCGCCTGTGGCACCTTCCATTCTGACCAAGGTCCAGCGTTTGCCTCAAAGGCTTACAAGGACGCAATGGGTTCACTGGGGGTGCGGGTGAAATTTTCGTCTCCGTATCGGCCTGAGGGCAACTCGATCGTTGAACGAATGAACCGTGACTTAAAGCAATCCTTGACAGCTAGAGTCTTAGGTACTGGCAGGAACTGGCTGGCCCACTTGTATACCGTACAACGTGCACTTAATAATCTCCCTAGAAGACCTCTGGGTGGGCGGACCCCATACGAAATGCTCTTTGGCATTAGGATGTTTGTGCCTGACCTTGATGGTCTAGACATGGCGGCGCAATCCGCCATCTTTGATGTAGATAACCATTCTACTATGTTACAGGACTTACAAGAAGCCCGAGACAAACTTGCAATCGCACATTTACCTTCAGCCACAGACCCTGCACTGCAGATTCCGGTGGCCGGCTGGCTTCCGAAGATTGGAGATCTGGTTCGAGAGAAGGTGGAGAACAAAAAGAATTCGGCCCCTCTTATCGTGCACCGGTTCCAGTCCTGGGCTTGAAGGGAACACGTACAGTAATCCTACCACCACTTCCTGGTCGCAAGGAGAACAGATACATCTCAGTGGAAAATGTCAAGCTACAACATCTGGCCGATCCTGAATAGCGTTACACCAGCGGTCTCTTGCCCTGCCATTTACCGGACAAGTGTTCGTGGCCCTCCTGCCCGAACGGTCACTGATGTTGCCGTTGAGATGGATGATTTGCCTGAAAGCTCACTCGAACACCCGGTTTCCCCCGGCAACGACGAGAATGAGTATACCTATCCTGATAACGAGTCAGTGGCACACTTACCAACAACGCCACTGAGCCCAACGAGTTATTCTTTTGATTCGGATTCCACCTCATCTATTGTCCCGTCCAAGTTCAGTATTTTTGTATCCTGGTTCAGAGACAAGTTTTTGATTCCCCCCTGGACATACATCTGGTTGGTGCTGTTCCTAATTTTTTTGTTCATGTCCATTGGCTTTGTCACAGTGTTTTTTCTACTCATCAATGGTCACTATTTACCAGAACGCTCTGCTGTGAACAGTGTCGCTGGAACTTTGGCACCACATTCCTCATCTCACATCATGAAGCGTGACCACACATTTGTGAACATTTCAGCTTTTCCAGTTGCTGATGGCATCGTATGGGATGCGGTAAATTTTCAGATTCATGGACCGACAGAAATTATTAATGTACCAAATGTCCTTCGAGTTTCGATGGGTGATGTCGTAAAAAGTAATATTCATTCTGACGATTGGGATGTGCATGCCGTTGAAGCATTGTTTGCTGATTTAAAATATTATGCTTCCTTTAATGCTGAAGATTTGTACATGAATTCTGCAAATTATGCTGATTTGTATTGCTTCCAGCATTGGGGCAACCACTTTGTCCATAAACCAAGTGCACTGCGTGGTCCTTTTAACTACACCCAGTGGGAGCATTGTCCAACACCTTTACCTGGTAGCTCCCAGACTCTTAGAAATAAATTTGCTTATTTTTCAAATTTTGATAGATCGAACCCTGGGTCCTATTATTTTAAATTAAACGCACCATCCACTCAGAAAATCATGTTGACCCACACCAAATTGCTATATTCGGGTTCCTTTTTGAGCGCCTTAGCTGTGGGTGGTTATGAGTACTGGAAGGACACTGTGGATTTGAAATCAATATGGGGCTCAAAACCATGGCAGGTGCAAGGCACTGAAGCCTTGCACCGTGCTTGCCTTATCCCGGCCCAAATGGTGTTTCTGAATACTTCCATCTATCAGACTACGTGTTGGGGTTTGGCTACAACTAAACAATTAAACGCGCCTTCCATTCCATCGTTGTCTTCCACTCCCAACGAAAGCTTGCACTTTAATATGTCCCTTGCCACTTTGCAAGCTTTGTTTCAGAACAATTCGTTTAATGTTTCTACGCTTGTTCAGTCACCCTGGTTGGCTTGGCCCATATCATCTAATGCGTGCCAATTGCGTTTTCACGACTCAGTCCCTGGATACAAACAGGATAGACCAGATCCTAGGTTTTCTGACTCCCGTACTGTTACAACATATTCTGTTGGTAAATTATGTAAACAGTGGTTGCAGCACTCTTCCCTAGAATCTGTTAAACAACATTTATCCCTCCTATCAGGCAACATTGATCTGTCCGACTTTATTCTGGGACCCCGTGGTCCACGACCTAAGAGATTCATTTATGAAGCTTATAATGAACTCTGGAAGCTGTCGCAAATGGAAGCTGCTTCCCGTCTACGGGAAATAGACCAAGCAAATTTGGAAAAGGTGCTTGCTGTTGTTGACAATAGTATTAATACCCTGTCTTCCCGCATTTACACGTTAGAGAATATTGTGTCCTCTGTTGTTGATATTGTACAAGATGATGTTTCTGTGTTGTACCATGGTCAGAATCAATTACGTTCAGTTATGCAGTTTGCGTGGACTTTGCAAACACTTAAGTTGGGTAAAGTTCCTTGGCATTTTTTGAACACCACGGCCTTATTTCTGCCTTTTAATTTAACTGACAAACAGCAGTTCATGTCCATGAAGGATGCAGCATACACTCTGTTACATATCGAGAAAGTGGAGCCCTTACCATTCTCTGTGGCGGAATTGGATTCTGCTGTGTGGCTAGTTCATGGAGTTATCGCCTTGCCTTTTTCTTTATTTGAATTTAGCTCGTGCATGAAGCATTATCCTGTGGGCCGTTTCCAGCCCTTGGGAAGTGCCTTCCTGCATGAACTTTGGTCCCTGCCTTTCATGTATAAATGCCTTAGAGACGAAAAGGAAGTTTTTCTCACGGGGAGTCTTGCGATTCCACTGTGGGTCATTCCCTTATTTGCAAACACATTAAATTGCACGGGGCTTGTAACGTTTCAGCTCCGAATCTTGCTTGTGTGTTAAAGGGTATTCCTGCTCTGGCTATTTCTCCTACTTTCACTGTGCTTTCGAATGGTAGCTATCTGCTTTTGAATAACCAAAACTGCTGTGGCATGCTGGCCGGCATACCGTATATTGTTACAGTTTCCCACAGGGTTGTCTGCTGCAAAAATTTGCTTTTTCCTCCCCCGCACGACATCATAGATAGTTCAGTTTGGCCTTCCATTCCTACTCTGAAGGCAGATTTCAATAAATTGAGCAGAATAAAGGCGCTATTATTGAATCAGGAGGTTATGCTCACGTCCGCCCGGGAGACAGTCATTCTCCAGGTGGCAAGTACCCACAGTGAAATACAGGCCCTTTTGAACACTAACCTCCCACAACATTTCGGTGAACTGATTCACCGTGTTTTTAATGCATCTGGCACTGAGGGTCTGGTACACTTTTTTAAGGTTGTGGGTTCCGGCCTTGTGACCTCTTTTCAAACTATTTTTGGTGTGATACCGGCTTTTATTCATTCCATTTTTTCCAGCGTCTTTGGTGGCTTCCCATTAATCCTCGCTTTGGCGGCTGGTGTACTGCTGTTGGTCTGTTTTCTGCGCAATGGCTGCTCCCCGATGGGCCCTTCTCGACCCAGGTCGGCTCCAGCTGCTCCGTGAGCGCATCCTCGCTGGCTTCGGCGTCCTACCGTTGGCGACGCTGAGTGTGTCCTATACACTTTCTTTTCACTTCGCGTATTTCACTTGCGTGCAACCGGTGCTGTCTTGCATCCGCTGTCCTTTCTCCTGGACCATGGATTATTGCCTCTCCAATACGTCGTTGTTTGTTCCGGATTTTGTTCGGTTGGTGGGTCCCTTAGAGGCCCATGAACGGGACTGTTCCGCTGCAGGCTGCATGACGCGTGTGGCTGCACTGGGGATTTTGGCACAATGGGATATCTGGGCGTCTGCTCAGAATCTCCTACAACAAAGTTATATTGAGTACCACGCAAGTTGTCCCGCATTGCTATTTGATGCTCCCTCCTGTGAAGAGCATGCCTGCAGTTTTGATTTATTGGACTGGATGGCGTCACTGTTTTCTGACTATTCCAATGATGTCCTCTTAGAGGGTGTGGCGTTTTTCTGCACTCACACTCTGATGGATTAACATGGCCTTCGCTCTCTGTGACCTGCCTCGCTGACTGTTTTTTTTAATCTCAAACATTTTTTTTCTTTCTCTTCCCCTCTCCCATTCGTTGTCCTTCATGGGGACTGCATCCACTATGGACGTTTCGGTTCTGCTCAGTCGATTTGAACTCTGCCTTCGTCCTTGGTATTGGCCGATGGACTGCCCAGGGGAGGGTGTCATGTGGTTTGTGGCCTCCTGGTCTGCTTTGCTGCGCTGACTTAGGCCTGGCTGCCATGATGCCTTTTTTGCGCACGTTACTCTAAGCCGTTGTTCTATCAGCCTCTGCTCCTGCCAAGTTATTTTAGAACTGTCTGCATTTTCTGTCTTTCACCTTTTCTCCTGTTCCCTTTGGGCTACGTCTGCACAACATGTACAAGGTCGAAAAACAACGTCCCTTGTTCTTGCTGATCTGGCCAGTCCCTCGCACCTAGACATAACACTATGTACAGCTGCCATGGAGAAATTTGTGTGCTTTTAATATTGCGCTTTTCACGCTTTAGACACACTTGGAGAAATACCTTTCCAGGGAGAAGAGCTGTGATTGTCTGCTGATGTAGACTTTGCATCTAGACACTGAGGTATGGGGGTTCACTAGACAATGCCCAGAGGTCTTCTATTTTTATAATAAATTAGCTACTAGCACGGGGAGGGTGGTAAGGTCATTTAGCCCTATATCCACTGCTTTATGAAATGCTTTCCCCATTTGTATTCTATGGTGTTGTAACTATGCTGCTTATATTATTCTTATGCATTATGCTGATAGTACTGACACGTGTACTGTATCTGAGAGCACGTTAGTTGAAATAAACATTTTAAACTATACAGTGTCTCTTCTTACGCACGTTGTGGACAGGTATGAGTGAGTGATGAAAGGGTGTTCTTGCTACTGCGAGTCCTGAGAGAGAGATACCGTGTTCTGGGTTGTCTAATCATTGGTAACCTTGTTGCTAATGAGACGCTAAGGCTAGTCGGGTTGGGGTTTTAGGTGCTAAGGTTTATGGTTGGATCACCACTATATTCCGAGGTCCTATAATCCTGTGCATAGCTCTGTATATGTGCAGAATCCCTACAACAGTGAGGGAACTCCAGAAGTTAGAAACTATAACATAAGTTTGGGGATTGCCATCAATTGTAGAACATTTCAGGTGTGGCAAAGATCAAGCGTATAAATTCACTAATGACACTAAAGTCATCGTGGTTGGCACTAAGAAAATACAATTACTGTCACATTCTAATTATAACAGCAAGAATATCATATATGTGATAGTATGCCGATGTGATCTTGAGTACGCTGGCCAACCCATGCAAATGGTGAAACAGAATCTGCCAGCATCTGAGTTGTATACAGTGAAAAACAGAAGGCGCACCACTGGTGAAACATTTTGTGGAGGTACAACACACAGAGGATAATTTACAGTACTACATGTTGGAAGCTGTGAAATCAGCCGCCAGAGGCGGAAGCCTGAATCGGTTACTGTTGCTTAGGGAATGTAAGTGGATATACGATCTCAATAGCACTGAAGTTGGACTGAATGACAAACATGAACGTAGAGCCGTTGCTGCCTCTCTGAAGTGAAATATACCAATCCGGGACAAGCAGACAATTGGGAACTAGGTGACACATACATAACATACATATCATTTGTATGAAATAAGGAACCTGACTAAGTCAATAATTTGTTTGCAATAACTGCTACACAAATAACTTTTCTTTTATGAATATTAAACATGTCACCCATTGAAATAGTTGATATTGAATAGCTACAATGATGTCCAGATGATATGAGATGATCATTGAGGATAACAACGATGAGATATAATAATCTTACAAGGGCCATCAGGTCTCTCTTGCTTTCCTCTCTCTTTTTCTTTCCTTCCACAACCCCAAACCCACTCCACCCCCTGTCTGCTCAAGTTCTCCTTGAGGGATTCAATTTGATCTACTTAAGATGGCGGTAGTAGTTTGTGACATGGTCTAGTGGTTAAAACAGCTTCTCTTTCTGCTGCTTTCATTGATTGAAACGTACTGCTGGTAGATGGGTTGAGTGCAGCGCTGGGTATTTGACGATCCTAGCAAAGAAAATTTGAACTTTTGAGTTTTGAATTCTTATTCAAGTTAGGTGATAATTTATAACACTCAATATTGCATAAAGGTACTCATTGAAAATCTAAATTTGCACAAACATTCAGTTGTACTGATAAAACTATATACCGCACAATAGATAAAGTGTGGAAATTAGCTTTCTGCGTATATTTATCTTTAGTGCACCACCAAGTAAAGTGTATTAATTAATTTTGATCCTAGCAAAATCTTTGTTTCCAGTACACTTCAGAATGACAAAACAATGATTCATTTGTGCTTTCCTAACTTCTGGTACATTTTGAAATATTTGCGCAGTTCCTTTAAAAATATTTAAATTGGGTTGTGTGTTAAAGTAAAATGAAATCCTACAGCCTATCCGTGCATACTCCCTCTACTCCTGCAAGATAAGATAGTCACTTAGTTCAGATTACAAAAGCATCTCATTTTTCTGTCAAAGAAGGAAGAGAAAGCACATATATCCATGTTAAAAGACTAAGCAGCAATTTGTCTGAATACATAGCTTGACTCTGATCTTTATCTTTGAATGCACAGGAAATGAGGCAAGATAAAAACGAATCTTTATTGCTCATTCCTTCTGAACCTCAGCTTGGTTATTTTTTGGGGTGCTGCAGTAGCCACGCACATCTTCTAGCTCTTATGAAAGATCACCACAGAAGAGGTTACAGTTAACTTTTAAATAAATGTTTACAGTTCACACCAATAATGAGGAAAACTATCCACTACGGTACACAGTGGAAACGCCTTCAGTTCTCAAACAGCTGATGATGGAGCACTCAGGACTGGACTGGCCGTAGCGGACACCGGGCATTTTCCCAGTGGGCTGGAAGGGTGGGTACCAGTTTTGGAGCGGTGGTGGCTGCTTTTGTTACAGGGGGCCAGTTTTGCAGCAGTGCTGCAATATCGCCCCCCTGTAACAAAAGCTGCAGCAGTGCTTCACATTAGCACCCCCCACCATGGGTCCGATGCTTCTCACTAGCACCCCCCCCCACCCAACTCCCCTTGGGCCAGTCCAGCTGAATTGCCAAGCTGGATTCTGTTCCCAGTCCGGCCCTGATAGCACTCTGTGAACAGGGTGAAATGGACAATAGAAGTTCACACATTAAGACCAGACATCACAAAATGTTAAGTGCTCTCTCTGAATATCTTGAGGTAGCCTGTGCGTCTGCCGGTTTACAGTATCACAAACACTCTCAGCTATTTAAAGAGAACACAAGAATAGTTATTCTAAGTCTAGCAATGGCCAACTCAAACAAGAACAGTGCACAGGCGTGGTGAACCTCCGCTTTGGCATCTTGAGTGGAGATGTTGTTGTCACTAGAAACATCGGCTATTTATGACCGTCTACTCTCTGCACCTCTGTGGACAAAAGCTCTTAAAAACAAGGTAAGGGAAAACCTTAATTCAGGTAAGAGATGTGAATCCAGTCATGGTAAAGGATGCCCAAAAGCAGGGACGGATTGGCAAGGCAGGCATTCGGGCTTTGGGCCTAGCGGTCACCTGCGAGCCGCTTTTGGGCTGTTTTTGGGGTGTTTTTTTAGGACCTCTGTCAACCGGCCCACAGAGCCTTACTGTCTTCCCCGGCGCTCAGCAGGCCACTGTAATGTGGGGCAAGCATCATGGGCAGGTGGGCTCTCAGAGGGTAGGGCTTGCAGTGGCATCGCTAGGCCAATATTGTTCTGGCCATGGCAAACTTCGGCTTGGCCTTCGTGGGGCTATTGCAGGCCCCCAGTAGCAGTGTCCTCTATCCTGCCATGCTGTCAGACTTAAGCGGGTGACGGGAAGCATACAGCAGCCTCCTGGGCTGTCAGGTGATGTGGCAGTTGGGCCATCTTCATCTCAGCCACACTCTCCCCCTCCACGGCCAGGCTGGATGCCAGGTGTTGCTCTTAGCATTGGGCCATTCTCAACCTGGCCCCTTTTGGCCGGCCCAGCAGCAGTGTCTTTCCCCTGACCCCTTCCCTGCTGTGCCATCACATTCAGGCCATTGTGAGCAGGGGAGGGTAGGAGTACGCAGGGGCCTAGCTGGGGGGCCAGGTGATTGGGTCGCTGCTGGGTTATTTTTACCTCACCCCTATCCCCCCCTTCCTCACCCCGATGCAGTACCAGCTGTGTGCTTTTCTTGAACCCTTCCCTGCCAGACTATCACCTTGAGGCTATGCTGGACTGGGGAAGGGGTGCGTAAGAGAAACGGTGTCTCTGGGGTTCAGGTGTTATCACCTCGGCCCCAGTGTCTTTTAGGGCTTGGTGGAGGGGCATGTGTACTTGCATAGCCCTCTCTGTGAGGCCAGCTTTCCCAGAGAAAAAATAGGATGTGACTTTAAGGTCAGAGCTGCCGTCTTTGGAACTGGAAAACTAGGTTTGAGTCCCTGCGTTGGCTCAAGATCCTGTGATTCTGGGCAAATCACTTAATCCCGCAAGGCCTAAAATAAACATAAATTGAATCTTGTCTAATGGGACTGGTGTTCATGTAAATCGCTCCGGTGCCTTTGGGCTGAGTACATGCTATATAAAACTGCAAAAACAAAAAATAACTGGCCCGATTCTGCAGAGAGAATGATAATTAAAGAGGACTCATTATTTAAAAACATATTTTTTCCTTTTTATATGACTAACTTGATCAGTTACGGATCATTAAGGCAGCTTTAGAAAACCTTTTTAAAAGTGCTTTTGACTTATGTTTACATTTTAAAGTACATACTGATCAGAGGGAAAAATATCAGCTTTGGGTGATTTTCTTCAGTTTCTTACCATCCAGGACTTTAAAATACTGGCCATGCTGGTAAAAAAAAATGTCAAAGGGGCATCTCTCTGCCAAATTGTGTGTTCTGGCCCTTATGAAATTGTATTTCACATCACCCTCCAGGCTAAAATGCGCAGGGGCATATTAGCAAGAAGAGGCGATAATCATCGCTAACCCTGCTTAGCGTGATTTTTTTTATCGCCGGCTATCGCTGGAATATATCGCCACGCTAACGCTGTATTAGCAACGATTAGCGCTATGGCGATGAATATTCCAGCGATAGCGGGGAAATGGGCCAACATCGCTGAAAAACCAGCGATGTTGCATGGAGAAGGGAGAACACCTTGCTGATACGACCCTGTGGTCGTATCAGCATAATCCACCCCCCATGTTAGGTATGGCTAACACCTGCTAATTGCAGGTGTTAAATAAATGGCGATGACCCCGGTTAGAGCGACTTTTCACGTCGCTAACTGGGGCCATGGCCACCTTGCTAATAGGCGATAGGCCTGTTAGCGAGTGTTTCCCAGGTTTGTTCGTCGGGAACGCCCACTTTGCATGTCATTAGCGATAAGTATCGCTGACATGCAAAGCGGTAAAAAAACGGGCGCTAATGCCCGCAAACTGTCGCTAACTGCTGTTAGAGACAGTTTGCTGATAGGGCGATATAAATATCACCGCTTTAGCGGCAAAAAGTGCCGCTAAAGCGGCGATAGTGCCCTTGCTAATATGCCCCGCAGTGCTTTACTTTTTCACCAATGTTACTGGCTCTGTAAGCTTTAAAATGCTTAATTTACCAAACATTTCTCTAAAAATGAGTCCAATAAGTTATAACACTAACCTAATGGTGATCCACGAAAGCGACGATCCAGGAATGTGGGCCATTTTTTTCTGACTGCCCAAGCTGAATTATGATCCCAATTTGACCCAATTCAAAAGGAGAAATGATGAGAAAACGGGAGTGAGTGTGATAGGGCAAGAATGAAGAATGAAAGTAGTGATTTATGAAAAGAAGCAAGAAACTGTGAGATTGAAGGGTCAAAATGATGAAAGAATGCTTGCAATGGTGAAAGGTTTAATGAATGGATGGGAGGAAGGGTTGAAAGGATGGATTGATAAATGGAGGGAAAGACTTGGAATCTGCTGTCCTGCTGTGGCCGTCTCCACGGGACTCGGTGTCCCAGCTGCCTGAAGAGAGGAGGAGTTCAGGGAGCACGCCCGCGCCGCACGCGCTCTAAAGCGCGGTTTGCCTCCTGCGGCGCGGGAAGACTTGGAATCTGCTGTGGCCATCTCCACGGGACTCTGTGTCCTGAGGAGAGGAGGAGTTCAGGGGGCACGCCCGCGCCGCACGAGCTCTAAAGCGCGGTTTGCCTCCCGCCGTGCGGGAAGACTTAGAATCTGTTGGCCTGCTGTGGCCGTCTCCACGGGACTCGGTGTCCCAACTGCCTGCGGAGAGTAGAGGAGGAGTTCAGGGGGCATGTCTGCGCCGCACGCGCTCTAAAGCACGGTTTGCCTCCCGCGGTGCGGGTTGCGCGCGGGCCGCGCCCAGGCAAAGCCCAGGCCAAGGGCCAGCCCGTCCGCGCCTGTCAGAGCCCGGAGGAGGCTGGGCCACCCCTCTTAGTTGTGTCACGAAGATTCCTCTTGATCCCAGGACCCCTTCAAGGACCCCTCCAGCATATCCGAGCATATCCCTATACAGTTATACCACAGAGAGGTGAGACCTCGGGCATCAAGGGACAGTGCATGCTTTTGTTTGTTTTTTCTCTTATACTGGGTTTAGGACGGATGTGGTAATTGTCCTCCCAGTCAGCTCACGGGCACACAGGGATATTTTTCCCCTCGAGATAAGCTGCTAGTCAGGAGGATCTTGCGGTATTGTGATATAAGAACTCCATCTTGTGCCCACTGTACCTGCAGAGCCTTCTGTTTCTCCTAAAGGGCTTGTTCTTCTTTATTTTGGCTGTCTGGGGAAACGCAAGACAGCAGCAGTCATTCATGTGGCACCGGCTATCACGTCTAGGGACTGCTTTCTGCAGAGAGCTGCGGGGGTTTTAGATAAGGAGATTGAATTGGTGAGTCGCAGGTTGTCGCGATCTCCTGCTAGCTGCCTGGATCCTTGTATTCCCAGTTTGGCACCTGGTCATGCCCCCACTTCGAGTGTTTTAGACACGGTGGAGCCCCATGTATTTTCTGCACCCCCCTCAAGCCTGGGCCGAGAGCATGAATCCAAGAGCAGCGGAGGTGGGTGGTGCATCAGCGATTCTGGTAGTGCCTGGCTTGACCGCTTTTAATCCTCCTGCTCCCTGTCAGTTCATTGGAGAGGACGTGTCTTGTAGAGGACTAGGACCTGGGACTAAGCGCAAGTGCACCCTGTTGGGGGCTAAGGCTAAACAGCCTAGAGCGGCTAGTACCACTTCCACTAACCCGGGTGCAGCGGCACCTACAAAAGATGAGATAGCGAGTATGCTGGACGCCTATGTTGTTTCCCTCTTAGAGGGGTTGTACACTAAACTGGACCCAATTAAGCAACGCCTGGCAATCATTGAAGGGGACATCTCTTACTGGTTCCAACTCAATAAGAGGTCCGGTAACATAGCCCCTATTGATCATATGGCTGACGCGGTCAATGGGTGGTACAAGGGACAGATCAGACTGGCATCACTGGCATCACGTCGGTACAAGGCGGGGTAAATCCGACTTACCCTCAACAGCAGGAGCCTACCAGCCTGCCTGTCTTGTCTCTGTTACGGTCTGCCCCGCCCCTGTCCCTGTCGTTAACGGAATGACTCCAGGTGGTGGGGCCCTCAAAGGAGACTGCTGGGATAGAGCCTTGCCAAAGTAGCAACTTGCCCCCTAGGAGAGAGTGTGAAGTAGGTGGGACTACCCCCACTCAATTCAGGACTTAAGTGCTCAGTCCCAGGACCAAGCCACTATCCATTTGCCACCAGAAGCAACACGTACGTCGTGGTCCTGGGTAACATACCAGTGCTAAAGCACGGTTCCACTGAAGACTTCCACCAGTTAAAAAACAAAGCTTTGCACTGGTTGATAAAAACACATGTTTGGGAATCAGAGTGGAGAAGCATATCATCATGGCCCGGAGGGTGGCCTGGATAGTAGGGTCAAAAAAGAGCTGCATTGGAGACTGTGTAATAATTCATTTTAACCAGCCGCATTTGGCACAGAGAATTCTTCATTCGGACAATGATTGTTCTACAATGGGCCCTGTTTCCTCCATCAAGGCCCTTCTCCTGGGCTTCTTTTACAAACTGCCGCCCCTGGCTTTAACTCCAACCCCATGGTGCACTATGAAATCCTTTCATATAGCCAATCGGGAATGGTTTCAGACCCCCGCACCCGTCCAAGTTTTTATTTCTTTTGCTCTCCTAGGGAATCTTGATACCTGTGATTGACTTACAGAACCCGTAACAACTATCCCTATGGCATTGTCATCGACATTAGTCCCTCTGCACCAGCTGGACTACACCGTTCATGGACCTCACCCTAGGGGGGGGGGGACAGCTAATGCATTGGACGCCCATATCTCAGAGAATGACTGGGTCAGCCATTTTGAGGGTATGTTTCGGGGTTCCACCATTGAGGGCACCCTACCTGCGTTAGGCATTGGAAAATCAGCTTTGATTGTTACAGAGGGCGAAGTGAGGCGGGAATCCCTCCCGACCTCTATATGTCCCATATAGATTTTTGGGCGTCAGTACTCACCCCTGTTTTAAATGCGGCCGTTTGGTGTGGCCCTCCGGCCTCATTGTTCAAAAAGGAGAATAGAGACAGCGCACACTGCTATAGGCCGATTTCCCTACAGTGGTCAAAGTTGTTGAAAGGATCTTGCTAGATAGGCTCTCTAATTGGGTTGGAGAAAATAATATATTGTCGGACGTACAATATGGTTTCCGTCCTGGTCACTCGACGATCGACCAATGCCTGAATCTTTTTATGCTAACGAATAAATACACAGTTGCGCGCCTGGGCACAATCTTCTTGGCCTTTATGGATCTTTCCTCCGCATTTGTCTGCGTGAATAGAAGTAAGCTGTGGCAGATCCTGCTCTCCATTTGGGTGGACAGAGTCATAGTTTTCTTCTTACATGATTTACACAGGGACACTAATGCGGCTGTGCGATACTCAGGTTCTACGCACCTTCCCTATATGGAGTGGGGTCCGCCAGGGTTGTATCTTGGCCCCATTTTTATCTCGAGATCAGGACCACCCCAGTTATATCAGATTCAGGCAACTTCTAAAAACATGTCTCTACAAACAAGCATATGATTAATACTCTGAGCATCGTGTTGTGCTTTTGTTACCTAAGCGCCATGAAACCAATACGTGTACATGGCACTATACAAATACTAGTAACATAACATAACAGCCAGATCTGTTTTGACTGTGAAATCTTTTGGGAGCGAGACCTGAACGCCAGAAGCTGATTCCCTATACCACTGGAGCCCTGTACCTACCTGAGAATAGATATACCTCCAGGTGAGAACAGTACACAAGGGAAAGAGGAAGTGGAGAAAAAACACAAAATGGCACCCTGGGGTCCCTTCAAGGTGTCTGCATCAAGTCTCTGCACTGCATATTCCTTCCGTGTTCTTGTGTTGTCATGTGCCCACAATAATACAATAAGGGTTTAGGACCTTCACCTCTAAGGCATGAACATGACCATAAATAGAACATAAATTGGTAAGTGTGGGGTCCCTTCAAGGTGACTGCATCAAGTCTCTGCACTGCATATTTCTTCCGTGTTCTTGTGTTGTCGTGTGCCTACAATAATACAATAAGGTTTTAGGACCTTCACCTCTAAGGCATGAACATGACCATACATAAATTGGTAAGTGTGTGCTATTATCTAATACCTCCCAGTTTTCCACTAGAATCTAGCAAGTGGAACCCTGGGATTGCAGTGTACAATACTGGGAAAATGAGACAAATACAGAGCACAGAGGACTCTGAATATTACTAATACTAGAGCCCCAATATAGACCCCAATAGTACCTAAACAATGGAAAAAATGTGTCCAAGGGAGATCAAAATATAATGGAATTACATCATTTCTTTAATGTCTTGCAAACCAAAAAAAAAAGAAAAGTGAAGTGATTGAGTATTTTGCCAAGAATCTCCAGAAAAGGCGTTAGTAATAATCTTTTTTAATTCTTAATCAATGTGCTTTACTGAAATAAACAACAAATAGTAGTCTTTTTCTTCTTTTTTAGAATATAAATATATATATATATTCCCAAAAAGAATAAATACTGAAACCTGAAATCCCGGCTTCTTCGAGGCTTATACGCAGTGGTCTGAGAAGGGTTCCGGGTCTCCAAACTATAACAGCACAATCCTTCACTCTTGAATGAAGAACACTCAGACACCCAAGTATTCCACAAAAATACGATTTAATGGCTCCTCCAATGCGTTTTGGCTTAACGCCTTGATCATGGTAAAATTACGGTAGTCAGACACTTTCGTGCACAAATACAGATTAAACAGTGAAAACGGACTTATCCATACGTGTATACAGAGAAGACTGCCACCCCATCCACCATGGACTGCCAGATCTATCACTATAACTATGATGGTAATACACTACACATTCTAAAATAAATCTTGCATGAATTCAGTTGCAAACATTACAATTTCAAAATCTACTTGATAAATCATAAATTGAATTGGACAGAAATTCGTCAAAAGGATTATTAGGCATTGCAATAGATTGTTCAATACTGTTGCCGAACTCGGCTACGGTATGTAAATGCCTCCACCTCCACCCATTTCTTTCACATGTGCTGCTACCACAATTTTTCAATTTGCAATTGATGTGGACATATATATGCAAAAAGTTAAATAAAGTGAAAATGATGATATTGCTAGATGTTCACAAAGCCATGCAAAACAAACTATCAAATGCAGATGCAAGGCAATCTGTCAAATACATGCAAATTACACATGCATTAAGTTACAGCCATTAGAAATGAAAGAAAAACACTCATTGCCTCAATGGGCTGCGATATGCATTTTTAAATGTCATACTATTAAATAAAGTACTGATTCTGCCCAAGTGGGCTAATGCAACGTATAGTTACTTAACAACGTTCAAAAGGCAAAATTCTGGTGATGTTGATGAAAGGTGCTTGGGCAGTTACCCTATATCACATCTAATGCAGACACCTACGTGAAAAAATATAAATGAGATAAAATCAATAAAAAGGACAATACTGCGTTCTCACAAAAAAGTAAAAAACTGCAAATTCCATCATCTTGTTTTCTTCATAATCATGATTCACATCAACCCAGATGTACCGATAGTTCTTCACTAGAATTAAGACCCTGAGGTGCCAGGGTATCAAAATCTATAATATACCTTGATTCTAACGTTCGCGATTTTTATTATCGATTGGCCCCTCGTATATCAAGTTCTACCAAATCAATCACAATCAATCTCAGCAATTTTTCATTCTGAAGGTGAGTGTCAAAGAAATGACGGGCCACTGGATAATGTTTATCATTATGTCTTATCGCCCGCATGTGCTCAAAAACTAGTTTTTTTGCCCTATGAATGGCGCTTCCCATGAACATCCTATCACAGGGTCACAATAAACCATACACACAGTATGTCGTGTTGCATGTTAATCTTTTCTTAATCACAAATTCTCTGGTTGCATTCAGAACTTGAAACTTGGAACAATCAGTGCTACCACTACATGCTTTGCAATTCTTACAACAATAGAATCCACTCCTACCCTGCTCCTTTGAATTCCTAGTCTGGGTAGTCATCATATTCTGACTAAGATTGTCCCTAAGTGAACAACGTTTCCTGAAAGTAATTTGCGGACTTGGGTGAAGATGTTTACTTATAACATCATCAGTTTTTTAGTACGTGCTATTGCCTATTCAGAATGGTCTGCAAGTTGTATGCCTGATTAGAGAATGTAGTGATAAACCTCACGTTCCTAGAACCTTCTGTATTCTTTTTCTCATGTAATACCTGGTTCCTTGAAACTGTATCTACTCTTGTGCTCACTTGCTTATTGAATTTCTTGCTGTATCCTCTTTCACTGAATCTCTTGCATTTGACAGTTTTCCTTTGAGAAATGCCTCCTCAGTGCTACAATTATGCTTAGCATGTAACAGCTCTCCATAAGGTATGCTGCAGATCAAACTAGAGAGGTGTGCACTACTCGCACTAAGTAGACTATTTCCTGCAATTTCCTTCCTAAACAAATCAGTTTCCAATTTGTTCCCTTTGACATACACTACAACATCCAAGAACTATATCCTAGATTTACTGACGTGTTCTGTGAATGTCAAATTGTAAGAGTTCTGATTACGTTTGTGCACAAAACATTTCACTGACTCTTTGTCACCCTTCCACATACAGAAAATGTCATCTATAAAAGGAGACCATAGGATGACATGATTCTCAAATTCCTCCAAATCCATGGACACCTGCTCCTCCCATCAGCCCATGAACAAGTTTGCATAACTGGGGGCGGAGCAAGTGCCTTTTGCTGCCCTTTGATTCTGCCTCTAAATACAGTTATCCAAGAGGAAAAAATTGTTAGTCAAACAGAAATAAATCATATCCAAAATCATCTGAGAATGAAGGTAAGGGAAATGGATCGGGCTTTGGGAAACTGCCTCACCGTTTTCAAACCCAAATCGTGTTGAATGCTCGTATAGAGACTCCTGACATCCAGCATTGCAAGTGTGTAGTCCTGCTCCAATGGATACCATCAAGCCTAGTTAGAAAGTGGGTTGTATCTCTGATGTAAGCTGGTAAAGCGATCACAAAGGTTCTCAAATAATGATCTATATACCCTGAGGTATTTTCTAATAATGATCTTATAGATGATACAATGGGTCTGTCGGGTGGTTTACATGGATCCTTATGTAGTTTAGGTAGGAGATGCAATACAGGGCTCTTTGGATAGGGGCATTTTAAAAAGATGTACTCCTCCCACTCCAGTAAATCTCTTTCTCTTTTTTGTTATAAAATGGGAGGGGGGCCGCACGGCCCCTCACCCGAGGCTGATTTCTGCCCCGGGTACCCCATCCCCCAGGGCTGGGCCTTTGCTACTTTTTTTTGTTAAACGGGAGGGGGGTGCTGTGCGGCCCCCCTCTCCAGGCCGATTTCAGCCCGGGGACTCCATCACCCAGGGCATGGCCACATCCTTTATTTTATTTTTAAATAAAAATGGGTAGGGGGGCCTGTGCGGCTGCCGTACCTGGGCCATTTTTCGGCCACGGGGACCCAATCCCCCGGGGCATGGCTACGTCCTTGGAGACCGCGGGGTAGCCTCAAGGCCCCGCGGTCCCTGATGGGTCCCCTCCTCCTGCGGGAGTCGGCATTGCTTTTGGGCAAAGGGAGCTGCTAACATGCAGCTCCCCATGCACAAAAGCAATTCTGCTTTACTTTATGGAAGCGAGAGCATTTTTCCTGCTCTCGCTTCCATGAAGCGAAGCAGACTTTGCTATGGCATGGTGGGAGCAGTGCTCCCGCCATGCCATAGCAAACTGCAATGTCCTGGAGGTGGGCACCCCGGGGCATTGCTGGAGCCCGCCCTGGGGGGGTGGTGGTCCCCAGGGCCATCTACGGCTCCAGGAGAGGGGCCATGCGGCCCCCATCCCATCTTTGAAATAGCCCCGGGGAGGTGGTGGTCCTTGGGGCTGTGTGGGGGCTGGAGCCCCCCCCACGTTACTTTTACAAATAGCCCGGGGAGGTGGCAGTCCCCAGGGCTGCGGGGGCCGCGTGGCCCCCCGCATTTAAGATAAATGGGGAGGTGGCGGTCCCCGGGCTGCATGGGGGGGCATAAGACCCCCCAGCCATTTTCTTTATGTTTAAAGCCCCGGGGAGGTGGCGGTCCTCTGGCACATAGCCCACTGCATTCAATTTAAGCCCTGGGGAGGTGCCAGTCCCCATCATCGCATTTTTAAATTGCCTCCAGGACCTGGCCCACCCGGGGGCTTCAAGGAAACGAAGCACCGGAGGCCGCGCTCCATTTAAAAAAAAAACAATTCAGCCGGATTTGTGGATCCAACGCGAATACCGCTGAAATCTTTTTAAAAAATGCTCTTTTTGGCCCTGGGAGTCCCTGTGGGACCCTCAGAGCAGGCCTCGGGGTCAGGGTGTTTCTACCCTGCCCCCTTTTTTTAATTTGTAAAGTTTTTTACCTTTTTCCTCAACCGAGTCACAAGATGGCTGCCAACACGTCCTAGTTTGAAGTGTTGGCAGCCAATCAGATATCAGGCTCGAGATCGGGAGGGTTCGTGCATCCTGCGTGGCCAAATTTGGATATCTGAGAAATGTTTACATTTCTCAGGAACTACTTAACGGATTTATACCATTTAACAAAAAGAGTGCACTCTGGACCAAGAGCTACCTTTCTGCCAAATTTGGTGTAGTTTCGTTCAGCAGTTCGAGCTGTAGTTGCGTCAACAGTTTCCTATGGAAATTAACACGGAGAAAAAGCGTTTTGGGACCCCCCCTTTTTCTCAGCCCCCACTTAACGGATCACCCCAAAACTTTCAACACAGCACCTGAAGTGAGTGGGCCAAAAGTTTTGAAACTTTCGCGAAGATTCGTTGGATGGAGCCAAAGATATTGGCAAAACAAAAAACACTTTTTGAATAGAAACAAGGTCCTAACTATAACCACCTATTAGCAACCACCAGTAGGTTATATATATATTAGGGGTCGGCGGAATTTGCGTAGTCGCGCTACGCAAATCTCCGCAAAACGGTAAAAAATCTCTGCGAGCACGCAAAAGTTCCGCGAACACGCGGAATTGCTTGTTCCGCCCGTTCGATGCTTTTTTCCTGTTCGCGAACGCTGTTTGCGTGCTCGGGGAGAAATATCTCGCGAACACGCATTTTGAAAGCGCGAACAAGCAAAAAATTCCGCGAAGCCGCGGATTGCGGAATTTATGGCAATTCCGCGTTCTCCGCAGAACACGAAATTACCCAAATTCCGCAAATTCTGCGAGCGGAACGGAATTTACCGCCCAGGCCTAATATATATATACAGTCAACTGTTGGTAAACCTTTTTTGCCCCCTTTTGTTTTCCTGCAGCCTCCAAGGAAGAAGAGACAACTGAAGAAAACGCAGAATCCAGGTCAGCAGGAGCGTGAAGAAGCAGGAGTATAATAGTTGTGGAAAAAAGGTAAGTTTCCCAATTTTTGAATTCAACTACGGTCAAAGCAGGACTCTCCAGTGCAGCTTTTATACTGCTGCACTTGAGAATCCTGATCACGATTAGCGCAGGCTTCTGGGGAGGCTGGGCCAACACGGTGGACTGCAGGAAAACTAGACCACATCCCCTACCTCACCCTCCTCCTCACCTCCTGGATTTTGACTGCGCCGAGCAGCCCTGTTCGGGGCACGCAATTGCAATTGTGATACCTATGTAGATTTGTATAGACTGGCATATCACTCAGTGTGGTATTCAGGCCCTGGATCAGGCCTATAGGTGTGGCACTGAGGGTCTAGGGAGTCAGCCTTGGAGAATTAGTTGAAAAGCCATATCTTCAGCTTCTTGTGGAATTCAAGGAGCGAGGAGGAGGCCCTGATGTGCAGCGTGAGGTCATTATAGGTTTTGAGTGTGATGTAGGAGAATGCTAGACCTCCTGTTCTGCTTTTGTGGATATGGGGGATGTTCCAGAGGGACAGTGAGGCTGAGTGCAGGTGTCTGGCTCTCTGAGATGTGGTGTGATGTGGGTGTGTTGTGGAGGTCGAGGATGAGTATTGCTGTGGCGTTCTGGATGGTCTGTAGTCACCACCGCATAGCACAGACATTAGCACGATCCTTAAAAAAGTAGAACTAAAGTGGATCCTACGCACCAACAGTCTGCATATCGGCCTCAACTGCATGGAAGATTGGACTGACTTGATTTAGAAAATAATTTGTGTGCCTGTTATTCAACTACCAACAGTTGTTTGTTCCCCCTCTGGTCGGTTCCTTGCATAATTTTCCATGTTCTTTTCATTGTCGTCTTCCGCACGCTCTTTGTGCCTGGACTGCACCTCTCACTCCGTGGACTTTCCTCTGTTCTGGCCTAAACTGTAAAATGTGTTTTCTTCACCTTAATTCTAGCTTTCTCTTCCTCCCTATTCCATGGTCATCCTCAATTGTTACTGCACACTGTTCCTAGGCATGATGAGGTACTGATTAATCACATTTGTTATGTACATGAGACAACCTTTATTGTATATTATGAAATTGAAATTTGTACTTGTAAAGCGCACCCATACCCCCAAAGGGGTGTCCAGGCGCTGTACGCATACCGCTGTGGAACCCTTCCTGGCTTTTTCCCTGTGAAATGTCCACTCCTGGGCACCCCCAGGGTGAAGCCAGGCATCCCAGCGCTGTTGGGGCTGTTGTGGAGATTAAGCAAGCTATTGCCCAGAGTTGCAGAGTGGGACCCATGATTAGAATAGGCACCGAGGCGAGAATTATCAGGTCTGAGGAAATTGAGCCCAAGACCCGCCGAGGCGGGAATTGAACCCTGGTCCCGGGCCAGATCTCTGCATCAGGGTCTGCCGCTCTAACCATTGAGCCACACACTCAATTATGAATTCCATGATCTTTAAACCATGTAATTTTCTGGTTCTTTACTCTCTTTGAGCCTGGACTAGACCTCTCATGATTTTTCCCTTTCTTCCAATCTCAATAATCTGTCCCTCATTTGTTCTGGCTGACTTGTCCACTATTTTTACATGCTTCACCTTCCACTTTAATACTGGCCAACGTGCCTGGGTTTGATGAGGTATCGTCCTTCTCACCGTTGTTTACCTTGGTATGTATATGGGAAATCCCTTATTGTGTACTATGAATTATTATCACTGCCGCGGACCCCGATTGATTGATTGTTTGCAGACCTTTATCCAGTTCGGTATCTGAACCGAATATGTATTTCATTGCGTAATTCACTATTCCCCTCCTTACGCACCGTCACAGTATTTTCAAACATAACCCTATTCTGCCACTTTAAGTCCTCAGGTATAACGGACCCATGATTTTTGAAGCATTGACTCAACACGGCAGCCTCTGTCTGTCCCCTCTCTCATACCTTCCCTATCCTGCAACCTTTCCTACTCCACTCCATTATGGCGCGATCATTCTACCTGGACCCAGCAGTAATTCTTTGACAACAATGTGCACGCATGCGCACTGATCACTTCCGCACTCGTTCTTATACGCATGGTCTACCGGCTCACATGTCGGCATCAGGCTCACCCACGCCGTCTACTTCGGCACACCGCCCGGGCTATCCTGAAGGTAAGGACCGGTTCCCTTCGCTCGCTTGTGACCATACCGGTTACCAGCGCTATCCTCTGCCACTCCGTCCCATTTTGGAAGTCCTGGCTCAATTAATTTTTCCACCCTCCCGTGACCTTCATCTTGCCAGAAGGCTGACTCATACCGGCTGTAAGTGTAATCCCAATTATGCTAGTGATATCACACCTTGGTTGTGCACCAGTCTAATGGTAGCTTATGTGCTCTTCTAGGCACATCATCTCATTCGCCCTATCCCCGCTGGATGTAGATTGCTCGCCGCTCCGCCCAGACTTGGCCCTTGCCGATTGGGCATGTTCTACGGCTAAGTATAAGTTTCTTGACTTACGAGGGATGATTTCCCTCATTCACATTACCATAGGCTTAGCTTCACGACCCTGCTCCTTTGCCGAATTGGCATGCTTTATGGCTCATTGTAAGGTTCTGGACTTACGAGGATTGATTACCCTCACTCACTTTTATTCCCTGCATGACCCTATGCTTAGCATCACGACCTTGTTCATCCATCCACACCGGGTACAGACCTTGTTGAGTATCCACTGAGCACTGTATATTAGGGGATGCTCTCGCACGTCCTCATTAGCAATCACTTCACATTGTCACATTTTTCCCACCATATATACTGCGCAAATTGCATTACTTATTTTCATCGTTCGCCGAACCTCCCTCTAAAACCGTCTTTTTTTCTTCCCCTCCCCCCCCTTTTTCCTTTGTTTCGCCCCCACCCCCTTTTCTTTTTCTCTTCCATCCCTTGTTTTTCCTGGCCCTTCACAGGCCTCCTCTCAGGCTATATTCCTTCGTCCTGATGATGGTCTCCCCACGTTAGTGGGGATCGAAACGTCGTCGACACACCACGTCTTGACTCCCATTGCTTTTGCCTTGATTTCTGTGGAGCACAAGATGTTTTTTAAATTGTGACTACTGTAAATAAGGAAATTGTTGTTCAAGTCACTATATTTATACACACATGCCTGAAACTTGGAAATCTATTGATTTAAAACCCTGTTTTTACCCACTGCACTTCATTGAATATTTTGCTTGTTTTATTGTTCCCTTAAATAAATACTTCTCTATTTTGAATGTAAAACTTCGCAGATCATTATGTTGTTCTGTATAACATTTCCTATGCTTACTTGATAGGATCATTGTAGGGAGGGTAGGCACCCCAGTGAAGCGAGATTTGCCGTTTGACTAGGAGTAAAGCAGTAGCAGTAAAACGACATAACTCTAGTGGTAATGGCTTAACATACCCCAATAAAGCCATCAGGGGATCAGGTGAAAGAGATCATTCAATCATTAGAGACAGAGTGGAATAGTTGTCCTCCCAAAAGGATGTAATCACCCCAAGGTCCAAATCAGGTGGAGTAAATCTGCATGGTTCGAATGGCACTTAGGCCAACAATGAGATCTAGCAGGGTCGAATTTAGCCAGTAAGTAATGTAGGCCCTGTGGAGATACTTAGAATGCAGCAGCTTATGGCGGTGGTTGCCAGAAATTAGCTTGGTCTGCGTACAACAATAATACCTAGTCTTATCCAAAAAAGTAATGCCTAAATCATGTTCCCATGCAGCCCTGGCCATCTCAACACTAGTGGGCTTTAGCTGTAAGGAAGTGTGATATAATTTAGAAACGAGATGACTGTTGTCTGGAGGCTATCACCAATATGAGCGGTGAAAAATCTTTAGGGTCAGTCGGATAGGCAGGTAACACTCCACACAGTGTATTGTGTAAACGATGGAATGTAAATCTCTCCATAATCGCCAACTGCCACCCTTAGTTATAGTTGAACTGGGTTTGAGTACACCATTTGCAAACAGGTCGCCCATGAGCCGTAAGTCATGTGTGCAAAGTGAGCGCTGCACCAGCTGTTCCATAGTAAGTGGGAGACAAGGATTCTTTATAAGTGGTAGGTGCAGGGAATAGGGAATATTACCCTGAGATAGTGCAGGAGTTTAAACCACGTCCAACTAGCAGTGGCGAGTGACTGTATGGTATTGAGGTCACGCAGGAGACTCAAAGGTAACATGGTGACCAGTGGAAGATGCAGTAGCTGCTCCCCCTCTTGTTTGAGAAATGGCAAACAGGCATCAGGGTGGTACCAATAATATGCACTAGCTACATAAAAATAAAGTTAGATATCGGGGACTCCAAACCTACCGCGTTCGTACGGTAGTGTGAGGACTCCCCAACGGATGTGGGGTTGGGATCCAGCCCATATTAGTTGAATGACTAGCCCACGCAGGGAGGTGAAAAAACTGCCAGTGAGGGCGATGGGAATAGCACAACCATTTTAATGATGGCTATACGCCCAGCCACGCCCTATGGGAGCTTAATCCAGCACTCCACTTGTGTCTCTAGTTTGTCCAGATCGGGCACGTAGTTGTGGTGAATAACTTCTGAGTGATCCATATGAACATGGATGCCTAAATTCTTGGGGAAGTCCATGCACCTTTGTACAGGAAATTCAAGGTCACAAGCCATAGTGGCATCAGTAAGGAGAAATAATTCGTATTTACTCCAATTGATATGCAAACTGGAAAATACGCCAAACCATTGCACTTCCCTGACAAGCAGAAATAGATTAACAGGAGAATCGCGGACGAACAACATTGTATCATCAGCGTAACGGGAAGCGAGTAGAGTCCCGCATGGAAATCTAAGCTCCCTATGGAGATGTTTCTCCTGCAAGTGACGGACTAAAGGGTCCATGGCAATTATAAATAAAAGGGGAGAGAGTGGGAAGCCTTGCCTGGTACCACGAGTCAGAGGGAATGGTTCTGTGAGTGTACCATTAAGCTGTAAACGGGCCAAGGGATCTTGGTATTACAGGCTAATCAGATTGCGGAAGCTGTTAGGGATGCCTAATTTTGCCAAAATGGTTTGAAAAAAAGACCATTAGAATGAGTCGAATGTCTTTTCAGCATCTAATAGAGCTACTGCCGATGGGGTGGTAGGGGAAATTTGATTGATCACTGCAAACTGGGTACGAAGATTCATTGAAGTCGAGCGATACGGTACAAAACCAGACTTCATAGGTGAAATTATGCTGTCCATCAATAGGGAAAAACGGGTGGCTAACACAGTATTTTAGTATCATGATTTATAAGGGACTGCAACCTGAGATAAGGAGGTTTATTGGGTTTGAGTAACAATGTAATAACAGGTTTTTGCCGCAACGTGAGAGGGAGGGTTCCACTGTCGAGAGATTCAGCATACATCTCCAATAAGTGAATGACCAGAAGTGATTTGTAAGCTTTATAAAATTCGCCAGAAAACCTGTCCAGACCCGCAGCCTTGGATCCACTTAAGTCATCAATGACCTGTGTGAGTTCCTCACATGTTAGGGGGGAGGCGAGAAATTGCTGTTGACCTGGTTCGTGCCAAACCATTGCAATTTCAGATAGATAATCGGCCAAGGCATCTCAGCGGGTGCCCGGGCAAGATGTATAAAGTGTTTTGTAATAATCAGTGAAGTCTACCAGAATAGCATCGCTGTCAGTGACATCAGTGCCGTCAGGCCACCACAGATGGGTCACATAAGTGGCATGGTAGGGGGGGTCACAGCAAACGAGCCAATGTTTGACCAGGGCGCTCACCTTCACCATATCTACGAGCCCTATCATACTTCCATAAGTAAGCGGCCTCTCGTTTAGCGAGGTCATAAAATTTGTGTTATTATTGCAACCTTTCGTGGAGATAATGGACGTGCAGTGAGGTTCTATTGTTAGAGTCCAATGCACGAAGCTTGTCCTCCATGTTGGCAAGATCATTGCGAATACTGCAAAGGACACCAGCAGGTTTCAAGATGCAAACTCCTCTGATGTAGGCCTTGAAGGCCTCTCATAGGGTAGAGTGCCTCTCAGCGGAACCAATGTTGGAGGAGAAAAATTCAATGATAGCCTCTCGAATTTCAGAGTGGGAAAGTGCATCATACAATGCGCTGGCAGGGAAACGCCAATGACGGACCGCAGGGACACCTAAGGGTACATGTAGTGTGACTGATACAAGGGGCGTGGTCCGCTGATGTACGGGGGAAGTGTGCAATAGTGTGCAGCCACAAAAGAGCGCCTTGGGACACGTACCAGTGATCAATGCGAGTCCACATATTGTGTGGGGCGGAATAGAAAGTATAATTTCGCTGGAGCTGGAATTAATAATGCCATTCGTCAGACAAATGGAACGTATCTAGAAGATCAGTAAGTGCCCTTAGGGAATTAGGCTTAGTAATAACTGTGGAGCCAGTGGAATCGAGCTCAGCTTGGCAGGTAAGGTTTAGGTCCCTCCCAAGTATAACATAGAAAGCCTGTTATTGGTTGATCTGCATGGATAAATCAATGAACAAAACAGGGGAGTCAGTATTTGGTGCATACACATTTACTAGGAGTACGGTCCGACCCGACCCACTAACTCCCCGAGAACAATCAAATATCGACCAGCAGGGTTGGAAATATTTCTTATCATCCTGAAAGGTACACCATTATGTATTAAGATGCACACCCCACAAGATTAGGAACTATAATGAGAGAAATAGCGATGAGAACCCCATAAGGAAGTATAATTACAGTCTGATCTGGGTGCTCTGTGCATTTCCTGAAGAAGGCCAGTTGGACCTCATGCCCGCATAAATAAGTAAGGACCTGTTCCCCTTTTCGAGGATTGTTCAAACCTCTGATGTTCCATGCCATGCATTAAAGTTTGAACACCGAGTCTCTAGTGGTATGTGAGGATATGATATCTGAGGGCGATAGAATATGAAAGCGGGAGTTGTAAAGGAAAACCTGGCATGTACCATAATTGTGAAACAGCTTCACCAAATAAAAAGACAAGAACAGCAACAATCTCACCCTCCCACCCACTCCAGCCAAAACAGTAGCTGGAGAACCCGTTCATTAAAAAAAAAAAAAAGACTCAAAAAATAAACATAGTGGTGTACACCTTAGAGGAAGACAACACCCAGAAGAGTAAGGCCCAGTAAGCAATAATTATATAAAACAGTGGAAGACATCAAGCAAGTCAGCAATATAAGTGAAGATGCAAAAAAAAGCTAATTTTAATGCAGATCATAGGCATGTACACATTAGGCAAAAAGGATACATAGCTAAAGGAGGGCGAACATATCTGTGTATTTGAAATTATGTGGAGCACGCTAGGACAAGTGTGCAGCAGGGGATGTGGGCACCAAGTTAGCAGAAGTGTCAGCACCAGGACCGCCACTGAGGGAGGATCTGCTAGATGAATGTTTCTTGCAGAAATGCATAGCATCCGCAGGGGTGTTAAAAACTAAGTGGCAACCGTCTAGTTTCAAACGAAGATGTGCAGGGTAAAGCATCCCATTCTTAAGTTTTTGGAGAGTTTGTTTAACATCAGCAAATTTGTGGTGGGCTTTCTGGACCATTGGTGTATAATCTGGAAAAAGTGAGATCGCGGTGCCCTGATACTGCAGAGGGCCTTTGTCACTGGCCAATTGCAGCGCAGTATCACAGTCTCTAAAATGTAGAATTCTTGCGATCTGTCGCGGTGGTGCTACGAGAATTGGCTGGGGACTGAGTGTTTGGTGTGCTCTTTCAACCACAAATGTTTCGGTAAAAGATTTCCTGTCAAAAAACTCAGCTAGAAGATGTTCCACGTAGACATCCATGCGCCCAGTGTTGGAGGATTCCGGTATCCCAGCTATGCCTATGTTATTGCGGCGGGATCTCGCCTCCAAGTCCTCGTTCTTCGCGCTGTTGTTTTTAGGATGCATTCAACGCCTTCAAGGTGCCTGATTACCACCACATTTCTGTCCTCTAACTCTGAGATTCTGCGCTCCGCACCATCAATTCCCACGTTGTGACGTTCAAGGATCTCAGTCCTACTGTCCAGTCAATGTATTAAAGCATCAAATCTACAGTCAATTGCCCTAAATCCTGTAAGGAGCTCGGACATGATCGCGGCAGTGCCATCATGAGGGGGTTCTGCCATTACATACTCAGAGGTGCCGCTGGAGCTTGAGGGCAAATGTTAGTGACGCGGAGTTGCGGCTGCTTCAAACGTGAGTTGCTTTTGTTTATGATCCCCGGGTCCCATTGTAGCAGTGGGGGTTACCATAATAGTAGACTAGTTGTTCGCCACAGGCGAGGAGCAGGGAAGGCCGGGTAAAAATTGTGCTCCATGCTAAATGCGTTGGGTACAAGCACACCCCACAATGGTACAGTCAGTAGTAATCGAGGACACCGTACCGGAGGAGGAAAAGGACTTCAGCAAAAATGAGTAAGATTAGATGATATCTATACAGGTCGGTGGTGGATAATAGGCAGGAGGTAGAAATTCTTGAGGTCCAGAGGCCCAAAATCAGCCACACTGCGCAATCTGGTGAAAGTGCTCCAAAACAGCTGGGGAGTAGTAAAAGATGCAAAGACAGGGAGCCACACAATTGAAATACAAATAGTTGCTAACCAGGACACCTGGAGTGAGGCCTGCCACATCTGGTCCCAGAGTAGTGGAGGGAGGCAAAGCAGTGCAGGTTAGAATGGCAGAATAAACAGACTGCTTCCAATTCAAGCTTCCGAATGTGCAAAGGCTCCCCCTCTTACCGGTACAGTGGTCCCGCGGTGCAGCGTGGGAGATGTGTAGTAGGTCACGGGGGAGTCGACAGGCCAGAAAAAACTGCCACCAGGCCGAACACGACTCTCAGTCCAGCCCACCACCACAGCTGCCGGTAGATCCAGGGATCGTTGCAGGGTATACGAGACCTCAGCAGGGGGACGATCCCGAGGATCAATCCAGGGAAGAGGCTACAGGGCCGCAAGGGAGCCGGAGGCATGCTCAGGCGGGGGCTGCGCTTCTGGGATCCTTTGAGCATCAAGCCAGCCCCACTCCATCCGTCACGCCGTAGCTCGGTCTCGAATACGGGAGACGTCCCGGCAGGCCCGGCACTAGTGGGAGAAGATGGAGCAAGAACACACTGGTCACTGTTGTCAACTACGCTGCAGCCCTGCCCTCAGGTTCACCTGCGGAATCCTGTCCCCGTGGGGCCTCCGAAGGCCGCGCCAGGCTGCGGCGCGCATATCCCCCAGGAAGGAGCTAGAAAGGGGCTGAAATGGAGTCTGCGACATCAGATTTCGCCCCCAAAATAGGTAAAGCAGATCTGGTTGCAGCACCAAGCCCATATTGGGAGCTGTTAAATGCTCAATGGGCGGATGTTTGGGCGATGCTCGACAGAGCTTCATTGCCGTGCGGCCATCTTGGTCTCCGTATTGGCCACGCCCCATTATTGTGAAATGTATAAATTAATTGTGTCACATTATTAATTATTTCAAAGCATTGATAAATTATGTTAAATGTTAAACTTTTTTTATTATATTGTAAATATTTGATTAATTATTTTAATTATAGACATTTTGGGCGAAATTAAAATTTTTGAAATCTTAAAATTTAATAATTAAAACATTTTGCAAGTTAAATGCAATTAACTATTATTAATTTGATAAGTTTTTTTATTTAATTATTTTGATGTTTAAAATATGTATATGGATTTTTGTAATGTTGCACTTTATAATGCAATTTGTTAATAAATTGTTGGGAAATATTTTTAATATTGTTTTTCAATTTATGTGAAAAAATATTTAGAATGATGTATGACTAAATTATGAAAATATAATAAATATGTATCATTTTTTATGTAGAAATTAAGATCTAAGTGTATATTTATATGTTATATGCTTGTTTATTTAAAATGTATAAAACACAATTTCAACACTGATGTATTCACTATTTCTATCATTGTAAGAAGGTCTGTTATTGGTAACATATATTAAAAAATGTATTAATTGACAAAATACAAATTATTTTTAATAAATAACTTGAACATTAGTTTAATTTTGTTATATTCAATGATTTTCAGTTTTGGATTGTGAATTTTTTCTGTTACGTTTCACCCCTTTAGTGTCTAACACATCCCCCAAACTGGTTTAGATTGGAGTGGGAATAATAAATGTCACCCCTTTAGTGTCCGACACCTTCCCCAAATTGGTGTAGATTAGAGGGGGAATAGTAAGTGCCACCCCTTTAGTTTCTGTCACCTTCCTCAAATTGCCTTAAATTGGAGTGGGAATAGTAGGTGCCACCCCTTTAGTGTCTAACACCTTCCTCAAAATGGTATAGATTGGAGTGCTGTGGAAAACTGGGTTGTTAGTTGACTAGGGTGTGAGCCCTGGTCAAGCAACAGCCGCAACCCCTTACAGGGTGAACCACAAAAAGTCACTAAATTAAACTATGCTTAACCCTTGGTAGCTTGGCACAAAAAGCAGTCTGGCTTGTGTGTCCAGTATGAACTGGAATGGCATGGGGAGAAAACAAAAGATGGATTTAGGCCCAGATCTCTGTACTGGGGTGAATGTTTGACATTGTGCAGCATTCTGTCCATCAATTGTTTTTTTTTGCATTTGTCACCCCGAGTGGGACTGGTATGCCCAGACGTGGGTCCCGTGCTCTCCATGCCACTGGAGTCATGCTAGCCTCTGTGATTAGGGTGATGCCCCGAAACCCGTCCCAGGATGCTTGTTTCCAGTCCAGGGAGGACCTAGCCTGGCAGTTCGGGCTGGACTGTTCCCATGGGGAACAGGATCAAGACTGATTTGCATATGGCTGGGTCTGAACTGGAATGGCATGGCATGGGGAGCAAAAAAACGATGGATTTAGGCCCAGATCTCTGTACTGGGGTGAATGTTTGACATTGTGCAGCATTCTGTCCATCAATTGTTCTTTTTGCATTTGTCACCCCGAGTGGGACTGGTATGCCCAGACGTGGGTCCCGTGCTCTCCATGCCACTGGAGTCAAGCTAGCCTGTGTGATGAGGGGTGATGCCCCGAAACCGGTCCCAGGATGCTTGTTTCCAGTCCAGGGAGGACCTAGCCTGGCAGTTCGGGCTGGACTGTTCCCATGGGGAACAGGATAAAGACTGATCTGCATATGGCTGGGTCTGAACTGGAATGGCATGGCATGGGGAGCAAAAAAACGATGGATTTAGGCCCAGGTCTCTGTACTGGGGTGAATGTTTGAACTTGTGCAGCATTCTGTCCATCAATTGTTCTTTTTGCATAAAGTATTTATGCAGCACACAAACAGGAATAAAGCAAAAACCCCAAACCAATTTAGGAAAATAGAGTATATTTTAATACATTATTTGACACCAAACGACAAAAATCCAATTAGCAGAACCGGAGATATTGAATTTGAAAGTTTTTAGAGAAAATAGCACCAAAAGGCCTAAAGTGCCAACTATGGATATCTGGTCACGACGGCACAGGTGACAGCCACAAGTCCAGGCCGACAGTGATGGAGCGCAGGCCGGCTACAGGGACCCAGTTAGACCCACTGAACAAAGTACCTTAAATTCTGGTTTGCGCTGCGTGGATCCGCATCGAAGATGTGTCGTGCAGCTGAAGTGATACGTTGGGTCTGAGGTGTGGCGAGGCTGCGATTCGAGGGCCTGCGTCTTTGTCGAGGATCCAGACGATGGACCTTGGGATGCAAAGTCAGGCGTCTGGCATGCGGCGCATAGTTGGTGCTATGCGTTGGTTCTGAAGAGCTGTGAGGCTGCAATGCAGAGTCTGTCGTCGTCGAGACTGCCATCGGCGAGGGAAGCGAGGGCCTGCGCCGAGGATGCCCTGCACAGTCAGGGCGATGCAGCAGTTCCGAAGAGCTGGGATGTGATACGCTGGTTCCAGGCAGGTTTGCTCTGCACAGCAGAGTAGATGTGTCAGTTCCGCTGTATCCACAGAGGCTGGCAGAGCACATTAAGCCCACTTCCAAGGGTCCAGGATTGGGGTGGCACCGCTTGGCAGGGTAAACTCACAGATGGCAGAGTCCAGGTGCAAATGCAAAGGTTGCTGGAAGCCTGTCATGTCCCTGAGGCTTCAGATCAGGAGACCAGCCAACTAGCCCTTGGAGTATCTCTGGGCTGTGGATTCAAGAGATGTAGGTCTAGTCCTTCTCACCCAAGCAAGAGGGCAGCGGGCAGCAGGTCAGCAGTTCCTTCAGAGCAACAGTCTAGCAGAGTAGCTGTCCTTGTAGCAGCACTGCAGTCCTTCTTCCTGGCAGAGTATTCACAGGTCCAGAAGTGTACTGAAGAGTGGGTTGGAAGGCTCTATTTTTATACCCTGATGCCCTTCTTCTGGAAGATGGGACACGCTTTTGGAAAGGCTCTTTGAAGTGCATTGAATTTCCTGACCCCCCTGCCATGGCTCCAAGCTGTTTGCAGTGACAATACAGGGTTGTTAGGCCCTTTGTATGAAGCAGAGCACAGGCTCAGCTCCGTTCCTCCATCCTGCCAGCAGATGGCCCATTGAGGCACACCTAATTCCTCTATTGTGTGACTGTGTGGGAGGAATTCACAACGTCTGTTAGCTACACCCAGTTATGTGACTTAAGACAGGCTACAGGCACAAAGGGCTAAGGGCAGAAAAATACCAACTTTCTAAAAGTGGCATTTTCAAAATTGTAATGAAAAATCTGACTTTACCATTAAAGAGGAGGGTTTATCATTACAAATTCATAAGTACCAAACATGTCTATCTACCTGCTCCCAATTAGGAATTACAGCTAATTAAATGTATTAAGGAATCCCCAATCTTATCCAACGGGAGGGGTAGGCCTCACAGTAGTGATAAACAAATTTGGGAGTTTTCACTACCAGGACATGTAAAACTTGAAAGTACTTGTTCAACCTTTTAATTACACAGCACCCTGCCCTATGTGCTATCTAGGGCCTACCTTAGGGATGACTTATATGTAATAAAGGGGGAGTTTAAGGCTTGACAAGGGGGTTTTAATGCCAACTCCACCTGGCAGTGTGACACTGCATTCAGGCTGAAATGACAGGCCTGGGACATAGTTTGTAGTGCTACTTAAGTATGTGGCACAATAAGTCGTGCAGGCCCACTGGTACCATTTAATTTACAGTGCCTGTGTATATTGTATACCCCTCTACAAGGGACTTAAAAGTAAATTAAATATGCCAATGAGGTATATACTAAACAAACCATGTTTAGGGGAGTGAACACAAGCACTTTAGAGGTAGATAGCAGTGGTAAAGTGCACAGAGAGTTCTAAGGCTGACAGAAATTAGATCCAGACAAAATTGGAGGTAAGTGTGAAAAATATTTGGGGGGAGAGCACCCTGAGGCTGACAGGTCTAACAAGTGGGAATAGTAAATGTAACCCCTTTAGTGTCCAACACCTTCCCCAAAATGGTTTGGATTGGAGGGAGAATAGCAAATGTTGCCCCTTTAGTGTCCAACACCTTCCACCAATTGGTTTAGATTGGAGTGTGAATATTAAATGTCTCCCCTTTAATGACTGACATCTTCCACAAAATGACCATGAAGAACAGAGTTCTTTACCATTTTTCAAAGTATTCCAAAATCGGTAAGGAAATAGTTCTTAACTTCAGTATCTTTTTCTTAGAGTTGCTTCATATGTATGCAGCAAAAACCAGCCAACAGGTTTCGTCCATATACAAATTGACCTCTTCAGGGCGCAACAGAAGTTGAAAAAACTATTGCTTAATCCACTCTTGTAGCAAGTTAGTTTCCTTTATTTCAAACATCAAACCAGGGATAAGCCCTCCTGGAATCTTCCATCAAAATATATAGATTGATTGATTTAAGCTTTATTCGACAGAAATGTCATAAAAGCTATAAAAATACATTGTTTTCCTTTAAAAAAGAGAATACAAATGTGCAGCATTTTCGATTTACATAAACAATGATACAGCGAAGTGATCAGTTAAGCCCTTAGTGCAATAATGTATATATCGTATTCAAGTTATTAAAAAGCAAAATAACAATGACAAATGCACAATTTAGTTTGTCAGGTACATATAATACAATAAAAAACAAAGTAAAAACAGTCAATACTTCGTCGTAATGGCGAAGCATTTATATAATAAAAGGTTGCTAAATTTTCCCTGACATAGCAGCGGAAATTTGACAAATAAAGTGCTTGTGCATAAAAATTCCAACAAGTTTAATGTTGTGGTCTGAGATTCCCCCTATCCTAATTACAATTAAAACTATGACATTCTTGCGAGGGCTTTCCACCTTATGAGCCATGCTTGTCCCAAAAATGTTGCTACACAGCATACAAAGAACGGGCTGGGGTCGGATCTAAGGATACGCAGTGCTGTGTGATAGTCCCATGTGCCCAATTGCCGACAAAGCAGTTTCAGCCATTTGGCCCGTGATGTTTTATATGCCGGGCAAGCAAACATTAAATGGGCAATACTTTCTGTCGGGGCCTTGCAGCATGGGCAATTTTTTCCATTGCTTGTGCACCACTTTGATGTCACCTCACGAACGGGAAGAGTTCCAAACCTAAAATGCATATACAACATTCTATCTCTCGGTACCTTAATTGTATCAAGGAAGGGCTCAAAATATCTAATTTGTTTGTGAGAATAGAATTCTGTTGTTAGTTTGCCCACGTTAGGTTTGCAATTCTCCTGTTGGTCCACCCATTCCCAATATAGGCGTTTGAGTTCCTCTCTCCTCGGGGGTTCCTGGCTGGTCCAACAGGCACGGAGTCCTATGGCTGTCAACGTTTTTTAAATGTCAGAGATCCAGCCTATTTTACAGCCGGTGTCTAGGTGGATGATCTCAGTGAGGGCTTCTGCATAGGAAGAGAGCTCGGGAGTCCGCCTAATGCGAGCCCAAAAAAATACGGGGCGTAGCATAGCTACATCTCCTATCGACCGCCTGCCCATATCCAGCAGTAGAGGGGTAAGGGGAACATATTTGGGTGCCATAACCAGATCTCTTAAAAATGTATGTTCCGATCTGCAGAGCTCATCAAGTTTGTCAAAACCCCAAACTTCTGCTCCGTAAAGGGCAGAGCTAACTGCTTTTGCGCCATATACTTGGAGGGCGGGAGCTACAAGCCTAGTGTGTGAAAGGCGGTGTTCTTTCCCTATTACTCCAGCCACTCGCTTATGTCCCATCAGCATCTTTGCTAGATGGGGTCTCCAAGACATTTTTTCAGAAAGTCTTACCCCTAAGTAATCAAAGGTGTCCACCTTTTCGAGGGGTACCCCACCCAGCAGGTGGCCGTTCCTATATGACCTGTGGCAGTTAAAGGCCATAAATTTGGTTTTTGAACTATTTATAACCAGTCCCCGATTGTCGCAGAAGAGTTGGAATCTGTCGATGAGGCGTTGTAACCCCGCTGGGGTCTTAGATATCAGCAGGGTGTCATCCGCAAACAACAAGGTTGGTATCTTGTTGCCCCCCAGAGTGGGCGAGTCTGCGGGCTCCTCCTGGAGGAAATCAACTACCCCAGTCACATATAGGGAGAACAAAGTTGGGGCCAGAACACAGCCCTGTCGGACTCCTCTGTTGACAGGGATGCACTCTGTTAGTTGACCCTGCTCCCCCCACCTCACCTGGGCAAAATTCCCCTCGTGGAGCCGGATCAGTAATTTGAGAATGAAAGGGGGGATACCCATTCCGCCGAGCGTCGTCCACAGCCTGGACCTGGGGACCAGGTCAAAGGCAGTCTTCAAGTCGATGAATGCAAGGTAAAGACTGCCCTTGCCTAGCACCACTACCTTCCAATAGATGAGGAGGAGTCTAAACACTTGATCCATATATAGAGAATTAGCGACATCTCCTCCATTCCTTAATCCAAAGTCCATGTGTAAAAATTGTTTCAAATGGACAGAAGAAATAGGGCAGATAAGCCCATCATAAAGCACTGAAATTTGTGCCAAACAGGAACACGATAAACACCCCTCTTGAGCCTGGTATCAGGACCAATGTGAAAAAAAAGATGTTTATTGGCTCTCTCTTGCATAGGGTGGCACTTTTTGACAGAGGGTCAGTGGCGGCTCGCCAAGGGAGTGCTGCGGGGCGGTGGGGCGGGGAGGGACAGGGTAGGGGGGTAGTGGAGTCTGACATACGACGGACAGGAGTAAGGTAAGTAATTAAATAAATACAACTATTTACCTTGCGCTCGCTGCATCGCCAACTCGGCGATGCAGCGCGCGCAAGGTAAATAGTTTTATTTATTTAATTACTTACCTTACTCCTGTCCGTCGTATGTCGGACTCCACTACCCCCCCTCCCTTCCGCCCCCCCACCCCGCAGCACTCCCTCGGCGAGCCGCCACTGCAGAGGGTGCTTACGGGGAGTGCACATCGTGAAAGGTATACTCTTTGAATTTTAGTAAATACTTTAGGAGATAACGGTTTAGGTGGGGTACCTATTTGGGTCTACTGCCATTTTCCTTATTATATTATCTTCCACAAAATTATTTAGATTGGAGTGGGAATGGTAAATGTCACCCCTTTAGTGTCCAACACCATCATCAAAATGGTTTAGATTAGAGTGGGGGAGATAGGTTTTTTTTTAGTTTCATCTAGCGGCCATTTTTTTACCGTTACCTTCTCTTTTGTAGTCTATTTGTGTCCCTTTAAGTTTATTTTCCGGGATCCAGGTTCTGCTTTGATTGAAATGGTAGTAAAATGCCTTATTTGGCTGTGTATGGGTAAACTTTTAAAATTGTTTGAATCATGGCTTGTTCAAAGTCTATGTTTATATTTTGTGGGTAGTAGTTATTTGGTTTATGTGTAATGTGGATTAAGAGTTTGTAGTAAGTGCTACTTTGTTTATGTGGTAGTAGGGTACATATAAAAGGGGTATTTGTGTTTTGATATTCACCATCTGTGGTGTATATCTGAGTGAATGGTTTGGGCCCATTTGGAATGTCCTATCCATCATCCAGGTTTGACAGTGACTTAGTTTCAGCAAGCTATCTGCTGTAGAAAATATTAGGATTTGACTATCATTGCTTAGGGTGTCATATAACAGAAAGGGTACCTCATCATGTGTCATTTTTAAGTGTTCAGGTATTTCTATATCTTGGCATTTTCTAAGGACAGGAGAGGTATCGCTGGTGGCTGTTTTAGTTTGTCTAATTAAATGTTTTAAAGTGGTTACTAGTGGTAGTTGGCCTGTGGTGTGATCAGGGACTTTATGGAGTATATCTTTTAGGATTTTTGTTGTGGGCTCCTGGGAGCTAGTGCCTGCCTCTATCATATCCTGCAATACCTCCCTTACTTCTATTTCTGTCATATTTGGGGAGTGGTTATGTTCCCTTACATTAATTGCATCATCTTTTGCAGTGGCCCTCTCATAGCATTCATTAGAGTAATATTTAGTACATTTCCAATTCACAGTTTCTATCTATGTACTTTCTTGGTTGCAGGAGTAGCCCATGTGACTTAATATTTGCTTTCCTTTCTGTGAAGCTATGTATCTTGCTCTTTCTGTCATTATTTCTTAAAATAGTCTAATTGCATAAAGAATTACAAGTTTAAAATGTTTATTTGTTTGTTATTTAAATATAAAATTATGCAACTACTTTTCATATTTATACTTACATGTTTGTTCTTCTTAGATGTTTCACACTTTTTTGCAGCTTTTCTGATCGGGGTGTTGTAATGTGGAGCAGGCACTTTCTTTTCTGTTGGAAGAAACACAGAGCGTCAGTTTCATTTTAACTGTTTATTTGTTAGTAGTTTCTAGGAGTTAAGGTTGTTAGGTTTTATTTTTGGGGGTTTTAGGGTGAGTTTCTATTTTATAATAATTTACATATACTTAGTTTTTTATGTGTTTTTCTGGTTTATGATCGGTGTGGGTTTTCGGTAGGTTAACACTTTCTCAATGTTGTAATATTTTCTTTTAGTAAGTACATGTAAAGAGATAAACGTTGAATAGTGTTTTGTTAATTATTTGTTATTTTACAATTTTAATTTTAATTAAAAGAAAGTTTTAGTTTAAACATGAGTTTTACTTACTTTGTAAAGTAGTTGTCAAGATGTTTATATTTCTGTTTTCAGGGTCTGGTCAGAGAATCTGTTAGAGTTTCCTCTTTTGCAGCTATTGTTGTTCTTGGAGTATTAGGTTGACAAAATTTGTGTGCCTTTTAAATTGTTGATTTAATTGTGAGATTTTATTGGTTGAGTTAATTTTGTAATTTTTTTTAAATATGGTCTTTATTGAGGTTTCATAGGATACAATATGCAGCAGTAATGATTATCATGTCTACATTCTGACATTGTGATGCAATTTTCAATACGACCAGTTAAACAAATTCCCACCAGCCCTCCCTTACACACTGTTCTCATACAGGGCCCTAGGAACAGACTATCGGCTTTTTGCACTAGTGTGGTGTACATAATCTCCAGGGACAACCCTGCTTGTTACGGGACCCAGTAATGCCCTCTCCACCATGGTGATCGTGTGGTTCCCAGGTGTATCATACTGACGGCTTCCCCGTGGGGACATCCTCCAGGGGTTCTTTTAGATCATACAGCATGGCTGCCTATGCCCTCAAACCATCCTCCAGTATTTCATCCCCGTGGACTTGCTTCATACATATCTCCCCAGCAATCGCCAATTCAGAAACATCTCTAAGCCAGTCCACATATCTCAGTGAATCAGCCCCAGCAATTTTATAGCTATGCAGCTTTTTGCTAACAGTATGCCAAGCAGAACAAACTTTCTGCTAAGTTTCATATTAGAAGGAGAGAGGATCAGCCCTAGCAGTTCCTCTCTTACTGTTAGCTGTATAGTCCAACTAGTGGCTCTGTTGAGATTCTCCAGCACTGCCTGCAAGTAGAACATCAGGGACGGACAAGACTACACCATGTGTATAAAGTCTGCCTCCAATTCCCGGCACCATTCAGAACTATCGGTACGAAAATCATATATGTAACAGTAACAGTAATATTTATTATGCTTGATTAATTAAAATCTTTGCATATACATAGGATAAGATTCCTTATACACAGATAATATAACATAAAAACAATATTAAAAGACCATCAATAAAAATATTCGCAATTTATACAATTGGCCATTATGGAAAACAATAGATCTAAAATCCTTGTACATCTGAAAGCTAGACTGACAATAACTTCCCTTGGTTAACCAGGGAAGTTATTGTACTCACAGGTAGGTAATTTTTCGTTTTTTAATGCAGGAAACAGCGCAGAGAAAAGAAAAACAATGTCCAAGAAAATCTATCTGCCTGACGCGTTTCATGCTCCTCGAGCATTTCTCTGCGCTGTTTCCTGCATTAAAAACGAAAAATTACCTACCTGTGAGTTGGCTCTTCCAAAAGGGGTGCTTTTTGACTTGGATTTATAACGGCCGATCCCGGTCGTGGAGGAGCCCCACCACAAAGAAATGGACCTTGCTGCAGGTATTTGGCAAGCAGCGTGTAAGGGCAGGATGGTCGTGGTGCAGGTTAATATGCAGCGCAGAGGTAGTGTGACATTTTCCAAACCCACTGTGGCATTTTAAAGTTTGAAGATTAACACTGTTATGGAGCAGCTCACTGTAGCTGAATTGAGGCACTACATATTCCAGCAGGCTCTGGGTGAGCCAACGCCCACTATGGCAGGTGCAAATGATTAAAATGAGGCCAGTGCTCCACACAGTGTTTAACCAAGCTCTCTGAAGAAATGCTCGAGGAGCATGAAACGCGTCAGGCAGATAGATTTTCTTGGACATTGTTTTTCTTTTCTCTGCGCTGTTTCCTGCATTAAAAAACGAAAAATTACCTACCTGTGAGTTGGCTCTTCCAAAAGGGGTGCTTTTTGACTTGGATTTATAACGGCCGATCCCGGTCATGGAGGAGCCCCACCACAAAGAAATGGACCTTGCTGCAGGTATTTGGCAAGCAGCGTGTAAGGGCAGGATGGTCGTGGTGCAGGTTAATATGCAGCGCAGAGGTAGTGTGACATTTTCCAAACCCACTGTGGCATTTTAAAGTTTGAAGATTAACACTGTTATGGAGCAGCTCACTGTAGCTGAATTGAGGCACTACATATTCCAGCAGGCTCTGGGTGAGCCAACGCCCACTATGGCAGGTGCAAATGATTAAAATGAGGCCAGTGCTCCACACAGTGTTTAACCAAGCCTCTGAAGAAATACTCGAGGAGCATGAAACGCGTCAGGCAGATAGATTTTCTTGGACATTGTTTTTCTTTTCTCTGCGCTGTTTCCTGCATTAAAAAACGAAAAATTACATACCTGTGAGTTGGCTCTTCCAAAAGGGGTGCTTTTTGACTTGGATATATATATATATATATATATATATATATATATATTTATTGACTAGTTATAGTTAGGACCTAGTTTCCTAGGCAGAGCGTTTATTGTTTTGCCAATAACTTTAGCACAGCTTGACAAATCTTCACAACATTTTCAAAACTTATATTTTAGTCAGTTCAGCTGCTGTGTTGAAAGTTTCGGGGTGACCCATAAAACGGGGGCTGAGAAAAAATGGGGGACCCAAAACGCATTTTCCCCATGCCTTTTCCCCTAGGGATTTTGAACACAATTACAGCCCGAACTGCTAAACGAAATTAAACCAAATTTAGCAGAAAGCTAGATATTGGTCCAGAAAGCGTGCTTTTTGTGATTTGGTGTAAATCCTTTAAGCAATTTTAGAGATATTAAAGGTAAAACAAATATAGCTATCTAGTGACACGGATTCTCCGCAGATCCAACAGACCTCTTCCTGACATCTGATTGGCTGCCAGCACTCAACTAGGAAGTGGTGGGAACCATCTAGAAGCTGAGTCCAAAAGAAATGTAAAAAATAAAGAAAGGGGCAGCGTAGAAATACCCTGACCCCTAGGTGTGGTGGCAGGGTCCCACACGGAACCCACTAGGGGTTAAAAGCATTTTTTTAATTTCAATTTTGCCACGGATTCGTTGGTGGATCTGCACTTCTTTTAAAGAAAGCCCCCTGGTGGGCCAAATCGAGGGATCATATCAAAATAAAGGAGGGGGCACATGGGGCCTCCCTTCTAAGGTTTATGATACCCTGGGGACCACCACCTCCCTGGGGTATTTGTTATAAATTATGTGGGGGTGCCTTCACGGCACCCCGTGCCCTGGGTACCACCACCTCCCCAAGACATGGCAAACACTGAATGTGGGGCCACACTGACCCCCAAACCCTGGGGACCACCACCTCCAGAGGGCTCACTTACAAATGGAGCGGGGCCGCATGGACCCCCTCATGCCCCGGAGACTACCACCTCCCCAGGGCCTGATTTTTTAATTAAAGAGGGAGGGGTCTACATGGCCCCCTCCTGGGCTGTTTTCAGCCACATTGAACACCACCTCCCCGGGGTGTCCCATTAAAGTGAAAAGAGGGAGCTGTGCAGCCCCCTCCTGGAGACAAAAATGGCCCTGGGGACCGCCACATCCCAGGGCCATACCCCGGGACATAGCAGTTTGCTTTGGCTTGGGGGGAGCTTTTTCGCCAAGCTAAAGCAAACGCTCCGCTTTCAGCAAGTGAGAGTGGAGAAATGCTCTCACTTGCTGTGTTAGAAATGGGATTTCTGCTTGGCTAGGGCTTACGCCTAAGCCAGGCAGAAACCACCACTCTAGTCAGGGCAAGGGAGTTACACACTGAATATAACCCCTGCTCACCCCCTTGGTAGCTTGGCATGAGCAGTCAGGCTTATCCCAGAGGCAATGTGTAAAGCGTTTGCGCAACACACTCACACAGCAGCAACACACTAGGCACACCACAAAAGAAACTCCACACAAGGTTATATAAAAAATAGCCTTTGTATTATCCAAAACACATTGGAATCATAATCCCACAATATACACTGTGCCAACTGGCACTAGGCAATATTCACAGGGAATTATATACACATGACAGGGCCAATCGGGCCACTGTCAGAACCTTTAGAAAGCACTAGTAGCACATATAAAACACAACCAGTGAATGTAAAAACACCACAAGTAACTACTGGCAGAATACTGTAATCAGCATTAGATCACCTGCAACATAAACACATTATGTCTGCATCACTTTAGGCATAAACACATTATGCGTAACCCTCATAAGCAAAAACACATTACGCAATAGGCATCATCCTAAAACATCATAGCATGACATTAGGCATAAAACTCATTATGCAGACAACATCCTAAGCATAACATTAGCATAAAACACAGTATGCCACAATCATATTAGGCCTCGCCATCAGAAATGACCCCAGGCCAACTGGCCTTTCACTGGGGCCCAAAGGCCCTCTGTCCATAATGTCAGGGCGCTAAGCTGCCACGTGCAGCAAGGGCAATGTGCGTCATGCACTGGGGGCAGGGGTGTGCAACTCACCCCTTCCTCAGCAAGTAAAGATATGCCCCCTCATTGCAGCTGCCCTCCAACAGGCGGTGCAGCTGTGCAAAATTAGCCCTGGCACAACTGTGCCTCCTGAGCCCCCACTGGGACTTCTAAACAAAAGTGCCCCAATGTTGCGGCTGCCCGCTCTCTCTCGCAGTGCAGCTGTGGCGGACAAAATGAGCACTGGCACCTATGGTGCCTCTGGAGCCCCACTCCGGGACTCCTATCACAAAATTGCCCCCAAAACGGAATCAGCACCGGCACCACCATGCCGCTTCAGGGAGCGCCCATACTGCTCCACTCGGCCCCTCCCGCCGGGCCTCCTCTGGCCTTCAAAGTGCCCCCTTCACCAGGCACCTCTGGGGCAGCACACGAAGCAAAAGGCTCCCACACAGCCCCACTCACCGGGGCTTCTCCGGGGACTTCTTCCGTGTTGCGGGGCAGGCACCAGCAATGTGCCTCGACCGGCCCCCTTCTTGCAGACTCCCACTGGCCAGACTCTGCTGACGCCTGGGACCACATGCAGGGCTCGCACCGTGGCTGCGGGAGCTCTGCCTCCAAGCAGGCTGACGCTGCCTCGCCTCTGGCCGCACTGCCATTGGCCGGCTGTCAGTTTCCTTTTCCCGGCCCCGCCCACAGTCAGGCACGGTGCCTGACTTCCTGGCCGGCCACGCTGCTTCTCCTCTCCTCCGGGCGAATGCGGGGTGGGCTCCCGCTCGTATCAAGCACAAATGCGGGGTAGGCTCCCGCCAACACAGGACCAAATGCGGGGTGGGCTCCCGCTTTCAGGAGCACAAACCAGCGGGGTAGGCTCCAGCTCTCAACGTCACCAATGCGGGGTGGGCTCCCGCTTTCGATGCATCAAGGTGGGGGAATCCCCACGCCGGGGTTCCCTCGGAATGCAGCGTAGCGCTGAAGAGCATCAGGATTCCTTCCTGGAATTAAAGATATAGCGCTCACGAGGCGCTATGCCCCCAAAACGTCCAGGGCAAAGGCTGGGCCCAGGCTGGCCAGCTCACAGGGCCCTCCAGCAGGGAGGCAGTCCCTCGTGGCGGTTCCTCCTGGGGCCCAGCAGCAGCATGTCCCTCCTAAGCACAAGAAAAGCACACCCTTTCATGGGGTCACAGCCCCGATATTTATACATCATTTGCTTTGTCTGCCCTGGTACAGGGCTTGGGGGTACCAGCCTTAACTGGTTCTGGGGGGTTTTGGAGCACTTTGTTGACAAGGCTCCTCTTCCCCTTTGTCAGGTGGGGGCTCGGTGATCAGACACACCACAGGGGGGCAGAGCCATCATTCACCCAGGCAGGCACAGACCTATTCAGGGTCAGGGGACTACTCCTCCCACTACTCCAAATGCAGTTCTCCCATTCAGCCTAGCGCTGACTCACCCTGCCCTCCCTGGAGCCACACACACCTCACCAGCCCCTGTCACTCCAAAGCCAGACATGCAATCCACATCAGGCAGGCAGACACATAGCACACAGAAATGCCAACTTCTAGAAGTGGCATTTCTAAAATAGTGATAATAAATCTGCGCACACCATTGCGCAGCATTTATTATTACTATTCCAACCATACCAAACTTGACCACGCTGCTCCTCTCATATCAGGAATTACCACTGAAACACTTATCAGGGAATCCCCAATACATTCCTATGGGAGGGCAGCCTCACAGCAGTGAGAAACCAAAATGGCTGTTTGTCACTACCAGGACATGTCACACACTTAAGGTACATGTCCTACCTTTTACCTACAATGCACCCTGCCCATAGGGCTAGCTAGGGCCTACCTTAGGGGTGACTGACATGCAGTAAAAGGGGGGTCACAGACATGGCACACACTTTAGGTGCCACGCCACAGCGGCAGTAACACTGCGCGCACAGGCCCTGCAAGGGCAGAGGCCTGAGACAGGTTTGAAAGGGCTACTTTGGGGGTGGCGCAATCAGCGCTGCAAGCCCACCAGTAGCATTTAATTTACCGGCCCTGGGTATCTGAGATACCACTTTACAAGGGACTGACAGGTAAATTAAATATGCCAAACAGGTGTAGACCAATCTTACCATGTTTACCACAGAGAGCACACACACTTTACACTGAACAGCAGTGCTAAAGTGCCCAGAGTCCTAAAACCACCAACACCATGTCAGAAAAAAGGCTAGGAGGAAGGCAAAAGTTCAGGGATGACCCTGCAAAAAGGGCCAAGTCCAACATGCTGGAAGCGGAGCATTTGCTTTGACACACAGGGAGCTGCATGTTTAGCAGCTCCCAGTGTGTCAAAGCAATGTTGACTCCCATAGGAGGCGGGGAGCCAGCAGAGACTGCAGGGGCGTTCAGGCTTCCCCTGTGGTCCCCAACAGAGATGACGGGCCCCGAGGGATGGGGTCCCGGGGTCTAAATAGGCCTGGGAGGGGTTTAGCACTTCCCCCTCCCCCATTTCAAAAAGGCCTGGCCCCGGGGAATGGAGTCCCCAGGGCCGACTGAAGCGCCCCCCTTCCCTAATAAAACCTATAATTAAGAAAAAAAAGAGATGGCCCGGCAAGTCGCCGGAGGCCCCACCCCCTTTCATCACCACTCTGCAAACGTGCCTCCTGGCGCACTACTGGTTGGGGGATGAAGTTCCCTTGCCTCCTGAGTGTCCTTGTGGGCCAACTACCCCTCCTGTTACCTCCAGTAAGTCCCACACAGTAGGATTGCTGAGAGGTTGTTGGAGGCACGCCCCCTTCTTTCACCACTCTGCAAACTCGCCCCCTGGTGCACTACTGGTTGTGGGATGAAGTCCCTTCAAGGCTGAGGGCCCTTGGGGGCCAACAAGCCCTCCTGTTACCTCCAGTAAGTCCCACACAGCGAGATTAAAGTGAGCTGGTCGGAGGCCACGGCCCCTTTCTCCACCACTCTGCAAACGCACCTCCTGGCACACTACTGGTTGGGTATGCAGTCCCCTTGGATGCTGAGGGTGATTGGGGGCCAAGAACCCCTCCTGTCACCTCCAGAAAGTCCCACACATCACGATTGCTGAGAACTTGTCGGAGGCCCCGCCCCCTTTCTCCACCACTCTGCAAATGCACCTCCTGGCCCACTACAAGTTGGGGTATTAAGTCCTTTTGGATGCTGTGGGTCTTCAGGGGCCACAAAGCCCTCCTGTTCCCTCCAGTAAGTCCGACACAGCGGGATTACTGAGAGCTGGTCAGAAGCCCTGCCCCCTTTCTCCATCACTGTTCAAATGCGACTTCTAGTTAAAAAAACATCGAAATTCGTTAATCCATTAATGGCCCTAGGGACCGACATCCCAGAGGGCCTGCTCCTGCTATCACCCGAAGTGCCCACCCTCGGGAGACAGCAGTTTGCCTTCGCTTGGCAGAAGCTGTCACAGCTCCAGCCAAGCGAGAGCAAACAGTAACCCAGGAGCAAGAGGCCGGGCCCTGGGGGAGGGGATCCCTGGGGCCAAAATTGGCCCGGGGAGTGGGACGTGTGGCCCCCTCCCCCATTGAATTTTGGCCAGGCCCTATGGGGTGGGGTCCCAGGGGCTGAAGACAGCCCAGTTAGGGGGGCTGCGTGGCCCGCTACCTCATTGAATTTTGGCTGGGCCCTGGGGGACGGGGTCCCGGGACAAAAAACGGCCGGGGGAGGAGGGCTGCATGGCCCCTCACCCCGTTAGTTTTGACTAAGCCGTCCTGGCCCTGATGCTCATTTTACAGTAATTAAACCTCAACGGGAAGTACTTACAAATATAAACATAGCAGGTGTCCCAGTTGAAGCTTCACTTCTGTAAAGGACAAATTATTATGACTTCCTGGGCTTGGTGAAGGCAAAGCAAGTGTGTTTTCTTGGCAATTCCACAATAAAAAATGATCTAAAATCTTTGGTGAAGGTGAGTACCTGGTTCTCTCTTTAAATGAGTACCAGTATTTAAATGTGTAAAATCACTTGAAGCTCTGCCTGTTTGGCCCAGCCCCATCGACCTTAGTAGTATACAAAGGTTTTCCCGCCTTTTACCAGGATGATGGATACCTTAACAAAAGGCCCCCCAGCGTGATTCCTGCCGATTTTGGTGACACCTTCTTGATGCCAAAGAATATAAGGACATATCCACCAAACAAAGAAGCATTTGCTTCATTTAGCTAAGAGGAAGTAACCTTGTTTGGTGGCGATTCACCTCTATATAGTCTGGTTGTCTTCGGTATAGAGGATTCATACTATCACAGTTTTTTGGATGAAGTAGCACGAGGAACAGTCACATTGCCAAAATGCACACAAGGTCTCGGGAGACATATCCTCATGGTCTATTATGCGACTGTAGTGTGGAATACACACTAGACATTTACCCAATGAGGTAGCACTTGTGCAAAGCTGTGATCTCTTGTTGGATAAAGGGGCAGGTGAGGTTCCGTTCTGACGCAGTCACTCACACAGCTACTGATACACCCATACAGACACTCGGACACCCACTGACACACCCATTCTGCCACTCTCACAGCTACTCACAGACCCAGTCATTCGCACACCCACAAAACCACACACCGACCTATACAGCCACTCACACACTCACTCTGAAAGGGTAGAGGTTATAGTTAGGAAAACAATTTAAAAAACCTTAAAAATTCAGTAAAAAGTCCAAAGATGACAGGGTTAATTATAGTTAGGAAATAAAATTTAAAAAAACGTTGAAATTCACTGAAAAAACCAAAGGTTACAGGTACGTTGTAGTTAGGAAATAGAATTAAAAAAACCTTAGGAATTCACAGAAAAAAACAAAGGTTATAGTTAGGCTTAGATTTCACTCATACAGAACCAGTAAAATTCTGCAGTGATAGTTACCTGAGCGAAATATAAGTTACTCCCCCGCAATTGCACTGCTTATGACCTCACAACTGATTTGAAGTATTATCAGGGCTTACAGAAAATGATTGATGTCTGGAACCACCCCCCACAGATGGTATGACTGGACTAACTAATGTAGCCGAGGCTGGAACTACTTTTCCTCTTTCTGCTCAGCTATCGTGTAATGTAAATGGGGATAAGACCAATGCCGATTTTGGGCAAGGTATGCAGTTTCTTTCCTAGAACATAGCTGGGGCCCGGGACAAACTTAATAACAAAGATTGGGTGGCTTATGCCGAAAGGTTTGACATTACATGTTGTCAGGAAACTTGGGCTGCTGATTCTATTGCATTAAATGGTTTTAAATGTTATTGCTTCAACGCAATACCATCATCTGCGGGGAGAGGAAAGGGTGGTTTGGCTATCTTTGTGTCTTGCACAATTGTAAATTTGAAGGTTAAAGTGGTAGCATCCACCGAATGGTACCAAATCTAATATTTACAATTAACAAATGTGTTAAACGTGGTTTTAATTACTTTTTATTTTAATTTTTTTTTCTTCACAGCCTGTAAAGATTGTTCAGGAAATGGGGAAGACACTCCTAGAGTTTGAGAATAGACAGGGGAATAATAACAATTCAGATATATGGGCAGGTGATTCCAACATCACCAAATGCATCCATAGTGGGGATCGTTGTTGTGGGCTTACAAATGTCCAGGGGGCCGCCATCAGTCACTTCATACATTCAACTTATGGAGAATTCTTAAACCAGTTAATTTTAACATATAATTTGACCTTTTCATCGGATCTCCATGATCAGGGCAACCCAAATCCTCCTACATTCATAGGAAGAGGTAAGGGGAGCACAATAGACTTCGTGCTCTTGACAACTGATCTTGCACGAAATGTCATGCACTATGAGGTGTGTCATCTCCCTTACAGGGTTCATAACCCCATCCTTTTATCCCTTGCGATTAATGTACACCCAGAGATATCAGACACAAACAAGTTACCTGTTAGTTATTCTGAAAAAAAAGGGGGCCAAATCAACTGGAATAATGTTGAACCAAATATGTTTTTTTGTGATTTGATCACTGAAGCAATCAACTTGCTGCCTTTCACTGGATAGACCTCCAAAGAATGTTCTGGAGAGTTTTATTAAAATTAGCAGGACTGTGGCAAGCAATTTTTATACCAGTAAAACAGCGAAAGAGCGTCCCACTAAGTCATGGTTAAGTCCTGAATGTACAGCTCTGCTTTAGGCGCTAAAAAATGCTACAAATTAGATTCCATGTAACCTACAGGATATTTGAGGAGCTAGAAATAATTACTATTATTATTAGTATGCTCTCGAGAATAGGAGGCCAGAAATTAGAAGTAAGGCCTGGGAGGATTTAGAAAAAGCTGCCCAACTCAGAGATAACAACCTTTTTTGGGAAATAGTAAACTGGCCTTTCTTTGCAAACAATCGAGCTACTGGCATTGAATGCCACATTCCTGAACAAGATTGGATCAACCATTTCTCTCTCATTTTTAACTCGGACTGCGAGGGGGATGGTTGCGGATATGGCCCTATGCCAGATTCGCTTGTAGTAAACGAGGATTGGTTAGCAGACCTCATAGACCTATCATCTGTTACTAAAGCAATCCAGTGTGCAGCCAGTGGCAAGGCCCCAGGCCCCAACTGGGTCCCAAAAGATCTATTTAAACATAATGGAGACTTTTGGGCCCCTCTTTTAACTCATGTTTTAAGGGCAGCAGTTAGGGGTAATTTAATTGATCCCTGGAAAGAGGCTCCCATAGTCACAATCTATAAAAAAGGGTGACCTGAATTTGCTGACATGTTACCGCCCATTTCATTAATAGATTCTCCAGCAAAGGTTCTTGGGCACGTCATCCTGGGTAAACTGAAGGATTGGGCAGAGACTACCTCCTTCTTCTTGCCATTTCATTATGGTTTTAGACCTAGCTTAGGGACTTTAGAGCAGGCTCTTAATTTAACCCTTATCTGGGGGAAGTATGTCAAGGCCAGGAGAGATGCCCTTCGTATGGCATTTATGGACCTCTCCTGTGCCTTCGACTTAGTGATTAGGACAATATTGTAGGAATTATTAGATCAGGCGGGCATTAACCACTCCTTGTTGGACCTTGTAAGGTGTTGCATTGGGACACCACCACAAAAGTGTGGTACACACAATCTGGGGACTGCACAAAACCAATAAGGGTTACTAGAGGAGTTAGGCAGGGATGTATTTTAGCCCCTTTTCCATTTTTATTGTACATCAACTCCACAGATGCTACTTTAAAGTTATGATGTAAAGATGTTCCCAAATTGGTACCCATGCAGTCCCAGTACTTTTATATGTGGACAACGCAGTTCTTTTAGCATTACCAGCAAATGGCCTTCATATTCCCTTAAACGGTTTTAATCATTTTATGATAAAACTAAATCTCAAGGTGAATCACCAAAAATAATTTGTATTGACCTGTGGGTCAAAGGTATCCTTTTTTAATTATTTAGGCATCCTGGGTGATGCTAGTGGGTCTTGGGAGAGGCTAATTAACCAGAGAACGCAAAAGATGGGGGCAGCATGTGAAATGATATCTAGATTTGCCAAAAGGTAAGGCCGCAAACCAATTAGGGAGATGACCCAGCTCTATAGGAGCAAGTGTTTTTCCCTTTGTGTTTATGGTGCAGGAGTGTGGGGATGCCCCGCTCCAGGGAAGTTGCAGGTAGCAGAGAATACATTTTTCTGTAGACTTCTAGCAGTTCCTTAAACCACCCCAAGTTTTATTTTTCATCTGGAACTAGGAATAGGGTTTTTGGAGGATTTTTGGGGAATAGCTCCTTTATTATTGTGGTTAAAGATATGGAGCACTCCCAAGGTCCGCTTTTCAAGGGAAGTGCAGGAGGATTGTTTAAATCTTGATAATATGGCTGCCATTCCATGGTTGACTTATGTTAAAAAATAGCTTTTGTAATTTAGGTCTGAGTACCATTTTCTGACTCTCCCAAAGCAATAGGTCCTCAAACAAAAGAGAGGGTCAAAAGAATGTTTGCTTCATATAGGAATGAGGGCCGAATAGATCCTCAGTATGGGTACTATTATCAGCTATGTGCAAATTTTTCATGCTTCAGGTCTGGATTCCTATTTAACTTCGCTTATCAGTACTCATCACAGATTTTATTTGATAAGGCTAAGACTAAATATGGCCCATCAACTAGTTGCTTTTCCTTCGGCAGGTTCTTAGGTTACATTTTTCTCTTGTTGCCCATGTGATGCTGTCTCTTTGCAATCAACTGCGCATTTTAATGTTATTTTGTAATCTGTATCGCTCGTTAAGAGTCCAGTTTTTACAGCCTATTTTATTGCACAAGAACTGTATCTCATATAAAGATGGTTTGGGATATTTGTAATCTCTAGCTACTCCAGAAATGTGTTTTTCTGTACTTAGTTACATTACTGCTGCTCTAAAGCTAAGAAAAAATTATGAGTCTTAATTTTAAAATTGTGGTGTTTTAATATGCTGTATTATTAGGATTTGTCCTACATTTTTATTTTACTGATGTTTTTTATCCCTGCTATGACTGTGAAGATTGTATTGTGCTTTTATGGCCTTTAATTTGGGCGAATAAAGATCTTGACTTGATTAATTGACCTCACATATAACATCACTCATGACATAGTCAGTGACATCACTGACATCACTAATGACATCTCAAATGACATTATCCACAGAACCACTCACACCCCACTCATACCACCATATAACCTCTCATACACCCACTCACATACCCACAGAACCACTCACATACCCATTCACAGACCTGTTCAACCACTCACATACCTACTCACTCAACCATAGAGCCACTAACACCCCCACTCACTCACCTATGCAGGCACTCTCACAGCCACTCACTCACCCATACAGCTACTCACACAACCACTCACTCACCCATGTAACAAATCACACAGCCACACACTCACCCGTACAGCTACTCACACACCCACGTATTCAGCCATACAACCACTTAAACAGCTATTCACACAGGCATACAACCCCTGAACACAGCCATACACTCACCCATGCAGACACTCACACAAACATCACTCTTCAATACAGCCACTTACACAGCAACTCACTTAACCAAACACCCACTCAAACAGCCAAACACTCACCTGTACAGTCAGCCTTACACCCCCTCAGTCACCTATATAGCCACTAACACACTTACCCACCCATACAGCCACTCACACAGCCACTCAGTCACTGATTCAGCCACTCACACACCCACTCACCTACCCATAGAGCCACCCACACATCCACTTATCCACCTATTCAGTCATCCACACACCCACTCACTCACCAGTACAGCCACTCTCACAGCCACACACTTACCTATACAGCCACTCACACAGTCACACACTCACCCATACAGCTACACCGACACCCACTTATTCATAGCCCTGCTGCTAGTCTCAGAGTTTGCACTGCACATTATGGACGAGGGTGACACTGCAGCAATTCTTATTTTTTACCTCAGTGCTGCGTTTGATACCATATCCCATAATATCTTGTTCAAGTGACTCTGGAACAGTGACAGTGGTGGCAAGGCGCTGCTCTGGCTGTCCTAATTCTTGCAGGGACATACCTTTCAGGTCTCACAAAAGCCATTTCACTTGGCGGTCCGCTCTTAGCTAGGAGTGGCACAGGGCTCCTTACTGAGCCCAACCCTTGTTAATGTCTATGTCAGCCCTCTGGCGGAGGTCAGTGAGTGCTATGGTTTTACCACTATATCATAAACTGATGACGCAACTTGTCATCACCATATCTCAGAACAGCGAACTCATTACCTCTTCTCTCTGTGCTTGTTTGTTAATGGTTGCTGCTTGGATGGACCTTAACTGCTTGAAGCTGAATGCCAGGGAGACGGAGGTACTGGTCCTGGGCAAGCACCTCAATATCTGGTCCAGCGCCTGGTGGCCTGATAGCCTTGGTCCTCTACTTCCTCCCAAGCCCAAGGTCCAGAACCTGGGTATCTGGTTTGAGGAGAAATTCTCTTTCGATGCCCAGATTAAGCCCTTACAGGAAAATATTTTGGGATGCTGAGATCCTTGAAGAAACTCTTCCATCTCCTCCCTGAATCTGCCCAACAAACTGTAGTCCAGGCCTTGGTTATATCCAGGCTAGACTACTGTAAAGCCCCTTACCTGGGCGTATATCAATCCCGTTTGAACAGGCTTCAACATGTCCAGAACGTGACAGCTCAGACACTGCTCAAACGTCCCAGGCATGCCGCTATCAGTACGGCATTGAGGAAACTACGCTGGTTGCCTGTGAAGCAAAATATTACCTTTAAGGCTCCCTGCTATTGCTACAAGGCTCTTTCCTTTCAAGGCCCGCCTACCTGCAGACAATGACTACTCCTTATGTCCGGCAAGGAACTTAAGATCGGCAGCAGCAAAACAGGCCGTTATCCCAAAATTTTTAAAAGACAGAATTGGAGGTAGCGCTTTCAGTCATCTTGCACCAATAGTCTGGAAGTTCCTCCCTGCAGAACTCTGTCTTGCTCCTTCTGAAATTTCTTTTAGGAAAAAGCTGAATGCTGGCTCTTTGGATTGGGTAAGACCTATCCAGCCATATGTGTAACACTTTTTCTCCAAAGTCAGTATCCTAGCGCTGGGACAATTCGTAAGAAGTAGCCATGCACTCTACAAGGCACATTATTGTTATTATTTACCTATGGAAGAGCCAGCCTTCCCACAGTGAAAAATGACTTTTTAGGTTGTTCACTGTCAGGACATATAAAACATAAATTATACACTTCCTACTTTTTAAATACAATGCAGCCTGCCCTCTGGGTTTTTAAGGTTTACCTTAGGGTTGACTTCTAAATATTAAAAAGGAATGTTTAGGCTTGCAAAAAGTTGTTTTTTTCCCCAGTTCGAAATGGCAATTCAAAACTGCACACCTAGGCTACTACTTTAGTGGGTGGCACAATGAGTGCTGCAGTTCACTAGTTGCATTTAATTTATAGGCCCTGGATGTCGGTAGTATCATATACGAGGAACTTATAAGTAAATTAAATATGTCAATTAGGTGTATGGAACATGTATGCACCATGTTTGGTAGGTAGAGCAAAAGTACTTTCCCTCTGGGTAGCAACATATGGCAAAATTCTGTGGTGACCCTACTGAAAGGAAAAAAATTCCAACAGCATATTATAGTTTGGTGCTAGGAAATAAGTGTGGTTTCTTTTTTAAAGGTCTTCAAAGATGTTTCTACTTTTTGAAACTGGAAATACTTCATTCATTTGATATATGTATGCATGGAAACATGGATAATAGCACTCCAGTCCAGTGTCAAGTATTTTGTTTAAAACTAACTTATGAACCATTAAATAATCCTTGACTTTCTATATTTCCTTTTCTTACTGTCTGCTGCACAGCGTAAGACCTCATATATCATTTGCAAGTGATTTTCTTTGTCGCTAATGTCAAGCAGTGTATGACATAAAAACCAGCACCATCGCAACTTAATTCTATAGTTTTCAGAAGATTGAATGCAAGTCCTTGAACTACATTTCAAAGAAAGGAATATAATTCTATTTAAAGATTTTATTCTACCATTTTCCTCCCAGTCGGTGGAGAATTTCAGGTAAAAACTTCAAACTATGGTGGATAAACAAACGGATTACAAATTACTACACTAATGAAACTGCACAAAATGCACAGCAAGGGTCAAACACTTACAGAATGATTTAGAGTTTTGGTGGTGGAATTTCCATTCTCAAGTGTGGAAGTTTTGTCACGTCCACGATAACAGTTCTGCTGGCTAAAAAGAGCTATCTTCAAATGGGAAGAGCCATTTTGGTGGCAAATACCCAAAAGATAATTCCACCAATTGGAGGAGCCAACATAGTGATGAAAACCATGGAGGAATTTCTGCTGGTGTGAGTGGCAGATCATAGAATTTCCTTCATATGCTGTAGGCACTGAAAATGTCATACATTTATTTATATATATATATATATTTAGTGTCCCTAATATGCTATGGGCTGGGGTTGACAGCTGGTGCACAAAGCCCATTAGGCTGAAAGGGCTTCAGCCCCCACCTCCACCTCGGTCGTGTTCCGTAGCCTGGGCTGAAGCTGTGTGGGTGTCTGTCCCAGGGAAAGCCTGGGCGAAGTACAGCTGTAGAAGAGTGCGTCAGAATAAACATTTTCTTTTCTCTGACCTACAACTTATCTTGCTAGTTGCATAGTGCTCAAAAGAGGCGATGGGGGGTCACAGGTGATTCAAAACATCCAGGACAAAAACCCCACAGTGGGTAGTTCTAATTGTGCGAGGCAGTGTGCTTTACTGATCACCCTTTGTTTTAAAGAGAGAGAATGCTTGCCCATTAACGCTGGTTTGTGAGACTGCATCTGCACTTTAAAGGCAATCTCTGCCTTCTTCCTGTGCTTCCAAGCAAACAAGGCTGAAATCCCAAATTATCTTAATTTGTAATTGAATTTAAATAGTGCTTACTACTCCTGTGTTTTTTTAAAATGCAATGACCATCCAGCAGTCCAGACTTTTGTGTCAATAGCAAGGTGGGATGGTGGAGTTTGTGGTTTTGGTGCTAAAAGTGCCAAGTACTGACTAAAACATAAGAAAACGCAACATTATGTTGTCAAAATAGGGGTGGGGTGGAAGGATATCAAAGAGGGCCCATGGGTAGCAGTCCCAATCCTCTGGGTAAATTGTTCGTGCCTACCTGTCGTTTTTTATTTGTGCAGTTTTATATACAGCAAACCTGGATCAAAGGCATCAGAGTGCTTTACACGAGCAACAGATTACATTACACAAAAACAGATGTTTTTTCAGACATGGGGAGATTCAGTGATTTGCGCAGGATCACAGGATGTTGAGCTGATGCTGGGATTCAAACCTCGTTTCTCAGTTCCAAAGTTGGCAGCTTAGGCCGTGAGGCCACATCTCTTCAGTTAGTATTGGCGTCAGTGGTAGCTGGTGATCTTGGAAAGTGGTGGGGCATAATACAGCCCAGGATTTACCCCATTTTTTCCAAACTTTGCCTCACTCATACTCATTCCCACTCATATTTTGACCCAGATTAACAACTAATTTGTGCTGGGTTTGTGCCACAAAGGGTGACGCAAACCTGCGAAAAATGTTTTTTTAATTTACTTTCCGGTGCAAATCCTGTTTGGTACTGAAAATTTGCCTGTAAGTAACACAAAATAGTGTAAAGCGTTGCTTTGTGTCACTCTGCGTCAAGTGGGCAATCCATGGGTTGTACATGGGCGTTCCCATGCAACCACCCATGGTTTTTGACGTTAAACCTTATCTACTAACAATAGCAGACAGTGCTTTGCATCAAAAAATAAACACCACTTCAAAGCAGGCATAAAAAAGGAGAAATGCTTTAAATTCTCCAAACTTTTCCCTCTTTGCATGTGTACTGGACTGTACAGCACAAATCTGAAGTACGAAAAGTTTTAAAGTTAGACAACGCATAGTATTTTGTACTAGAAGGGCACCCTTCCAGTACAAAACCTATTCTAGACACCTGTGCACTATGGATGCTCTGTAGCCTAACTGTGTGCCTGCGCTAGGGCAAGAGCAGGATAGTGCTATATCATCGCAGTTATGGTGCTTTCCTGCTTTCTCCCTCTCATGCAACGCAGCAACTTTAGGTGCTACACTGCGTTGTGTTAAATTTTTGATATTTTGGGACTTAGGGCCACATGCATCAAACTTTGTAATTGCGATTCCTAAATTGCGATTTTTAAGAAATCGCAATTTAGGAATCGCAATTGCTTACGCATGTAGGAATTGCAAAATAAAATTGCGTTTCCTACACATTCCTTAATTGCGACTCTCAAATTGCGAATCGCAATTAAGGAATTGCTTCCCATTCATTTCTATGGGCCTAAAGGCCCATAGGAATGAATGGGATTTGCATGCGCAATTTGCAAGTACCAAATAGGTACTCGCAAATTGCGCATACAATTTCAAGGGTGCAAGGGTGCCAAAAGGATACCCTGATGCACCCCTGAAATTGCCATGTTACCACATGTTGTACACACACATGCCCCAAGGGCATGCATGTGTGCAACATGGAACTTTGAAAAATGCATTTTTGTGCATTTTTCAAAGTTCTCGCAAATTACCATCAACTTTGAATTGATGGCAATTTGCATTTCTTAATTGCGAAATCGCAACTTTTTTTGGCTTAATGCATTGCATTTAGGGAATCCCAATTTGTGATTCCCTAAATGCAATCGCAATTTAAGTAATCGCGAATTTAGCGATTACTTAAATTGCGATTTTTGCATTTAGGATGATGCATCCCAAATGCACAAATACCGGTCGCAAGGGGGCAGATTCTGCGTATCTGCCCCTTTGCGACCGGTATTTTGAATGATGCATGTGGCCCTTAGTCTCTTTTCCCTCACTCACTCTAATTCACATTCTCTCATTTGCTCATTCGCACTCATATTCACTCCCACTCACTGTTACCCACACACAAATGTACTCATACTCACTGACTCATTCTCACTTACTAACACACTTACACATACTCACTAACTCTGGGCCCTGATGTAACTGCACCTGCTGCACAACTAATAGCTACACCCATGATTCACTTCCACTCACTCTCACAACCTCCAATCAATAACACGTTGTAACACACTCATACTCCTTCGCTCACTCCCTCGTACTTACTTTCACTTATTGATGCACACTCCCAAACTCTGATTCTCACTTATGCTCTCAATGACACTCTCAAATACACACACTTTCACTCAATCCTATTCACTCTTAATCACTCACAAACACACTCACAAACACATAGAGAAAAAACATCTTTGTTTTACTTACCTCACTTTCTTACCTGGCAACTTCGAGGCTCCATGGCAGCAGCAAAGCAGAAATCTGGTGCTGGGCATTGGAACCAGCAACAATAATTCCCAATGAGGAGCAAGATGGAGCAGCAAGGGCAGGATTCAAAAGGGGAAGATCCACCTCAATACCCCTCTCAGCTTCTTGATAGGCAGGGCCACTGAAATTATGTGTCGGGGGAGGGCCAAATTATGCAACAGGGTTGACTAAATTATGCTGCAAGAAAAGGCAAATTATGCGGTGTAATGCGCCACATTTTATGATAGTATAATTTCATTATTTTGTCATTTTTACATTTGTTAACACTTTCTGGGCATAGGTGGCACCTCTTTGGTGCCAATTTAGCACCTAAATGTAGCAATAAGCAGCAGAAAGATGACCAGTCAACCTTTGCAAAGGGCCTTCTGCTATGCAGCAACACGCCGTTGGGTTTTAAGTAAGTTTTTAACCGTTTGAGCTTGAAACAAAACCTTTTTTATTAAAATCCCGAGAATATGCAGCAGATGATGGATTATGAGGCAAATGCAGCAAAACCATAATTATGCGAAAAACGCTGCACAATCGAATATTTCCAGTGGCCCTGTTGATAGCACTGGAAGCACAGGCCTATAAGAAGCTGGGAAAGAACTGGGGATCCTGCCCCTGCTGCACTGTGTGACTTTTCATTGGTTTCAGGGATGCACTGATGTGCACCCTGACAGCCCCATTTTAGCAGATACACTGTGCTACCTGAGGCATGTCTGCTAAATAAAATGGATTGTGCCTGTATTAGGGGATCATAGTTGAACTACCACCCTCAGACATCTCACAGTCCACCTCTCAGAAGCTCCTTGTGTTCCTCCTGCTCTTTTTTGTTTGGCGGACATGCATATAATAGACTGAAGAGGTGGATCAGAATTATACTGTGGCTAGACAGTACCTGCCACTTCTACTTCAAATGCTTTCTGCCACAGCAGCATGGGTTTCCCCATTTTGCTCTGCCCTTGTGTGTTCTAACTCTTGATCATCCTTACCATCTCTGCAAGTGATGATTGGAAAACCTTACACCAAAGTGAGAACAGTGCCTGCTCCAAATCCAAGACACATTCACATCTCAAAGGATCCAAACCGGTAAGTGTAGTTCCATTGGTTAACACACCTACTTCAGAGACATGGTCCACCTGACACCTCTCTTTTCAGAGTCCACCTGTTTAAAAAACTCAAATATTGTGCTTAGAGACAAGAGTTCAAAATGTTATGTGTTTTCTTTAACTTGGCTGTTCTGCTCAGGCCCACTCTTTCCTTCCCATGTGCTACAGTGCATTTTAGCTTCTATTGCATCACCCATTGGTAGTCACCTAGACCTCAGCACTGTTCATCCTGCCCTTTCTCCCTCTCGACCCTCTCTCCACATGTTGCCCCCTTCTCTCCCATTCCCTGTCATCATCCCTTTTCATTTTTCTTAGCCTGCCCCTTTCCACTCCATACATTTCACCTTTGTCTCGTTCCATAATGAACATTGTCTCCTTGTCACAGCCTGATCTTCCCTGCTCTTTCTAAATTTCCTCACTATAAATGTAGATCAAAAGAACATACCAAAATTACATAAAAACAACGAGCATCAAGAAGATGTTTACAACAAATCGCACGCTGGGAACAAAGACAATTTGACATTGAGAGGGGATAAGAAGGCAGGGTCAATAGAGATCACCACCAAGTGTCCAAACTCTTGCAGCACAAAGTCAATTTAAAAAAAACATTCAAAAGGGTGAAGTCTGCTCGGTATCAAGAAGTTCATTCAGTGCCTATTTTATTAAGGAGAGGAAGTTGGTTGTTCTTCTGGAGATAGGCTGAAACACTTAGAAGACATGAATCTCTCTGCATAGCCCATAAGATTATTATGGGCAAAGGCCCTTCTATTTACAAGTCCCTTATCACCTTCTATTACCCTAGGAAACTCCTCCGCTCTGCGAGCCTGAGCTTGGCCGTCATCCCTAAAATCCAAAGGATGCGAAGTGGGGGTAGCTCCTTTTCATACAGCATAGCCAGGCTCTGGAATACCCTTCCCCTCCATCTGCTTTCAGAGACCCACCACCTCACTTTCCGAAAGCAGCTCAAAACATGGTTGTTCCAGAACACCAACCTGTAAGCCTCTCCCCTCTTCTGCTCTGCCGCTAGCGCTGGGATGCCTTAGGGTAGCTATGTGCTTAAGAAGTGTTAATTAATAATAATAATAATAATAATAATAATAATAATAATAATTCCACAGAGAAAAGTAGATTCTTGAGCATACAGAGAGAGTGGAGCTCTGCCACAAAAATACTGTATCATCTTGTAGAGCTGAACTCACTCCTCTGCAGATAGAGCTAAGCTCCAGCACAGATGCAGCCATGCATACATAGTGCTGAACCCATTCACAGATACAGTAGAGACCGTATACCCATAGGTAATTTCTTTCATTGAGCTGGAGCTGAGTTCCTGCATACATATTACTGCGTACCTGGGCAGACAGAGCTGAGCTGTTCCAAGTATGCAGCTGAGCCCCTGTGCAGACATAGATCGTGGTGAGCCCGTTCACAGCCAGCGTTGAGCTCTTTCAGCATTCATTCCTATAATGTAAAACCCAAAGTTTTGTGGGAACTGAGAAACCAGGACCATCTAATATTCTGTAGGAGTATCACACATCTCTCACCCAGGTTAATCTTACTGATAGGGAGTGAGGAGGAGAAGGTGGGAGGAAGGATGCCATTGAGAGAGAAGGGAGTGAGGGAAGCGGTTGAAGAGAGAGAGAGAGAAAGACAAGGTAGATAGTAGTGAAAGAGAATTAAGCATGTGTGTGAATTTGGACAGAAAAGTGAGAAAGAAATGAGGAAAGTGTGACTGAAATGGAAAAGAACAGAGACGGAGAGTGAAACAAGACACACCACAGTGAGAGATGGATGAACAACACCAACAATAATGCTAAGGCAAACGTTATGTTATGTTAAGGGTATCTGGGAAGCGCACAGCTCACCCTGGAGAGTATCATGGTGCTGAGAATGCAGGGGTTATGTCGGCTGTGACTGCGACTTGTCCAGGTGAAGAGCCATGTTTTCAGTTTATTGCGGAGCTCAAGAACTGAGGCGGCAGCTCAAATGTGTAGGGGTAGGTTGTTCCAGGATTCGGGCACGAGTTAAGGGGAAACCTGGTTCTTTGTATGTGGGAGTTGTGTGCGAGCAGGATTTTAGCTGAGCAGAAGTGTCTTGTGAGTGTGCTGCATGTGGTTTAGTGAATGGGGAAACAGTGGAGATCTTTGTGGTGCAGGATGATGTGAACACGGGGGAAAGCCTAAGTGTGTATCTGCCTGTTGGGTTTTTTATGGTCTGAAGTCTTCTAGCAGTTAGATAGTGATTCTGACAGAGCGCATTGCCATAGTCCAGCTTGCTGGTGATGAGGGCCTGGGTGACCATCCTGCATGTGTTGACTGGGAGCCATTTGAGGATTACATTGAGCATTTTGAGGTTATCGATGCAGGAGGCGGTGACTATTTTGACTGAAGCAAACTTTACAGAATATTTGTCCCATTCCTTTTGCTCCCTTCATGAGAAGTCTGCCTTTCACTGTGTCACTGGGCAGTGCTGTTTGTGGATGGTGCCGATACCAATCTCTAAAGAAACATCTTAGTCACCCATACACATTTTTGTTTCGCCAGTTGAGCACTGGGTTGGAGTGAAGGTGTTGAACATGTGACAGATTCACTTGGCAGCTATGTTTTAGAATTGTAAAAGGTGGTCTAGTCAATTTTTAAGTTGTGTTTCACGTGGAACATCAAACGTAAACCCTTCACATAGTGAAGGAGTTTTGCATTTTATATACTCACTCCCCTTGTGTGGCTGAAGCAGGCAAACCCCAAAGTGAGTGGATGGAAGAGTAAAGCATCAAGCTTGTGAGAGCAGGTGAGTTTCAAGGGTGCAATAAGAGAGATTTCTTGCAGGAGTCTCTGTTAGTGCATGTGCGTTAATCGTTAATGTATGGCTTGGTGGCACCAAAAACAAAGGGAAGGACTCCAATCATGGTGCCCTCAAATCATGGTCCCCTTATTGGACAAATGCTCTGTGTACTCCACTACACTGCTAGCTGTACTTTCCATTTTCCTACAACAGAGCACAAGGCATCTGTTCAGGTCATGGAACATGAGAAAAAAATCAACACATGTAATTTCTGAAAAGTATGGGTACACCCATGGCTGTTCCTGCCTTTAAGGATTTTGGTGAATGGTTGATGCATTAATGCTTCCATTACTTATTGGTAATTGCATTACTCTGAGCCCATTTCTTGCATTGATTAATTACATGCTGAAGCCTCTGCCCCTCCCAAGCACATCACCTATGAACAACTTAAAACCTACTACCACCCTCCACCCATCCTGTTTCCTTCAATAAACCCACATAACAATACAGTTGGACTGGAAAAACAGGGTGGGAGGGAGTAATTAATCAAGGTGAGAAATGGATTCAGAATAATCCAATACTTTTAAGTAATCAAAGCATGACTTCCTCGTCCCTCTCGCCTTGATAAATTACATACTGAAATATACCTAAGTGAATAATATCACCAGGACAACTGTACATTTCTGCTCAAAGAAAAATACATTTATTCTGAAATAATTTCTCTACTGTTCACTTCACAGCAGACAGAACCTTAGAGCAAAAGACATCCTCCACCTTACACCACCCTGTAATGCTTAATGAATGTAGAAGGAGCTGCCCAGGTGGTGCTCTACAGATCTAATTTAACGATTCCCCATCAAATTCTGCTATAGAGGTACAGATTCCTCTAGTGGTTTTCCCCTGCACCCCAAGGGAGAGGGGGCCTCATATTCCTTATGGCAATGAAATTAAAGACCTGATCCACCTGCTCAAGGTCTGAGTAGATGGCTTCAGGCCCTTTTTGGCAGGACCAGCATTGATTAACAAAGTGGTTGATAATCTAAACTCATCCACCCTCACAAGATAGATTAGTACTGCTCTCCTAACATCCAGAAAATGCAATCCTACATCCTCAGGTGATTGAGGATGAAGAAACAAGATGGGTAATATCACCTCCTGTGAACATGGAAGAGAGATTTGACTTCAAGCACAAAATTTGGACCTGTGTGCAAAACAATTTGATCATCACAAACCCTAGTGAAAGGTGGCTTGCAGGGAAGGGAGCCTAATTCACATGACCTTCTAGCCAGAGTGATGGCCACCAGAAAACTCACTTACAGGTTCAGAATCTTAACTTTAATAGAGTTAAAGGACTCAAAAGGCGGAAACTTCAAGGCCTGCAAAACCAATGGGAGATCCCAGGAACAGAAAGAAGGAGGAAGAGAAGGACGAATTTTACTGAATCCCTTTATTAGTCTTTGCACCAACCCCTGGTCATCCTCTAAGTTACCCCAGGGTGCTCTAAAGGCCCTAATTGCAGCCCATTGAATTTGCAGGGTGTAGTAACTAAGCCCCTATGCAAATTCATCTTGCAGAAAGTCCATGACCTGGGGAGAGAAGCCGAAAGAGGCAGAAATTGCTTCCTCGAGCACCATTCCCTAAAAGCCACCCAACACTTAGAATACAAAGACATCTTAATAGGAGAAGGTACAGAATCGGACAAACCCTGGATCTTAAGCATGCCCTTTCAACCTCCAGGCCGTCAGCTTGAGTCTTATTAGCGTGCTGGTCTGAAGATTCAAAAAGGCTAGAGGGGATTGGACCAAAGGTAACAACCATTCCATCTTCATCGTTATTAGCAGATGAAACCAGGACTAACGGGCCCAGACTGGCGCAATCAAGATTATTAAATGAGCTTCCTCCCTCCTCACTCTGATCAGAAAATGCTGAATTAGGGGAAGGAAGAAAAAGCAGGTCAAGATCTTTAAGCCAAAAAATGGTCTCCCTCCTACTGGAGCAAAAACGGGGAAAAAGAGCATTGCAATGGGTCATGAACAGATCTACCCTCGGACACCCCCACCGTTGGCTAATCTAATGAAACAAGAGGGGGAAAGAGACAGAATTAATTGTAAATTGTGAATGTGAACTGCCCTCAGGGAAAGGATCCTGGATGTACCCCATGGAAAGATCTGATCTGAGATAGCTGAAAGAGTAGGAGCCCCGTCCCTCTTTCACGGTTCACATAGGACTTTGCCATTGTTTTCCCTGTCCTGACAACATCCGCTCTTTGTAACAGAAGGTGGGAAAAAACCAAGAGAGACGGTCAGATAGCCTCCAGCTCTCTCCAGTTGGAGAACCCACTCCTCTGAAGATGCTACCACACACCCTGGACATCCTGTGCATGCTCCCCAACCCACTTTTCTCACATCTGTGGTAATGATGAATGGACTCTGAGAACACACACAGACATCCTTCAATAGGTTTGCTGGATCTTGCCACCATGCTAGTTCCAACCTCATCTCTTCCGACATTGAAGTCCTCACCAACATGTCCTGAAATGCTGGCAACCAATGTAGAAGAATGTGACACGTTAGAACATTCAAATCGAACCTTGACCAATGAACCAGAAATAAAGCCTCTGCCAAGACCTCTTGGACTCTCATCCATTCCACCACAGTTGGACAAGGAGACTTAATCAGATCCAAGAAATGGGACTGAATTTTCGAGACCCTTCTCTCTGGTAGGTGAACAAGTCTTGATTTGTGTGAAACCTAACTCCTATGAAACACTGATCCTGGTCAGGAATCAGCTGAGATTTTGTTTTCTGCTTGAACATGGACTGAAGTTTCCTGCAGAGGTGAAGAGAGGACCAGACAGTCGTCCAATTATGGTTGGGCGTATAACCCCAGCTGGCAAAGCACTGCTATAGAAGGTGACAAAACCTTTGTGAACACACGAGGGGCTGATTTAAATTTGAATTTGAACAGGAGGACCCTGAATTGGAAGTGTGATCCTTCCATTGCAAACCTTAGACATTTTTAATGAGCCGGGTGGATGGGGACATGAAAGTATGGACCCTTCACATTGATTGTTGCAAGAAAGTCTCCATATGAGACCAGAAGGATGATCTGCTGCAATGTGACCATTCAAAAATATATGATCTGTACCCAGGAGTTGACTTTTTAAGTACAGCACTGGCCTGTACTACCCGAATGCCTTCTGTACTATGACCGGGATAGAGTACATTCCTTGACCCCTCTCGTTCTCAGATACAGGAATGAGTGCCTTTTTTATATTAGGACTGAAAGGACTGCCACAAAGCCACTTGCTTGCCGGGATCTCTGGAGATGGGAGTGGGGATGCATCTTGAACTAGAAGGCACTGAGTTGAATTTGATAATATAACCAATCTTGATCATACTCACCCAATACAGAGAGATCTGAATTTGAATCCAACCACACGCTGTGGAAGTCCATGATTCTCCCTCCGACCTGATATGAGGTAGCCAGAGGTGGGCAATAGTCAGGAGCAATGTTTGGACAGCCCCACATGGCCAATCATGTCCTGGCTATTGCCTGACCACTTTGACTGATCCCTCCTTCTCCTTGATGAAAAACATTTTAGAATCTCTTTTAGAACAATCACTGGAATCTTTATTCCATGCTTTGTAAGACTTGTACCATGATGTAGCCTTTTAGGACCACATATGCTTTTTGTCCTTAAAGGATTTAATTTCATGCCGTTGAATTGATCCCCAAATAGCTTTCTTCCCTCAAAGGGAATCTTCAAGAAAGATGCTTTTTTCCGAGAAGCCAGCCTTTTTAATTGTAAAACCATGAATTCTTTTTGGCTAAAATCATAAAGGTAGAAGACATAACAGCTGCCATGATGAGGTCTGATGAGACATCGGCAAGCTACTATCTTGACCAGTATCTTGTAGACAGTAACCAATGACTGGTAGGAATAAGTTGAATATGTTGCTGCTCCTAAAGACAAATTGAGTGCACTAAAGCATTTTTTCAGCCCATTATCTACTTTACGATCAACAGGATCGGTGGGAGATCAGTACTCTGGATTTAGAGAAGATCTCCCATTTAAATGCACCAAGAGGGAATCCACTTTAATAGCTTGAGGAAGAACCTTTCACCTCTCTTCCAGGGAGTAGGATTTCTGCAGAAGACTAGGAATCTGCACTTGGTCTGGTTCTTTGAAACTCCTACAAATCATCTCCTGGATAGATGTACAAAGGCAGGGGATCTCCCTGATTTAAAGAAGAAGCTGAGAGAGATCCTCCTTAGCGACTTAATTGCCCGCTGAAGTACTGGGATTGTCAGGAGCATAGTCACTCGAGGAATCTGTGATCACTGACATATCCTTCTGTTTCCCTTGCTTCTTCTTGGGTTTGAATGCTAGATATTTGGCTACGGGATCATCGATCACAGCCTGAAGCTGAGATGGTGAGAGTCTTCCTGGACTCCCAGGAGAATGTGACCTTGAGGACTTGGATCTGTGCCCCACAGGATCACCCTCCTCACTAGCATGAGGAAGGGAGACAAGCTCTCCTCTCCTCACTCCTTTTCCTTTCCAGAGCAGAACCGGAATGGCAAAGAAGCAGCAACTAACTGCATTTAAAAACGCCTCCCAAGCCTCCAGAGACCAAAGCACACTTCAGTGACATAAACGCGCACATAAATGCCATTATTAGAAAATCAGGCTTGGAAACAACCAATGTAGGGTCAAACACAAACTCCTGAAGTTTACTGGAAGGCCTCAAAAAGAGTGTACCTGCTTTCCTTTTCCAAGCCAAACTACGATGAAGCACCGACTTCCCTGCTTTGCTGAGTTCCAGCTGCTTCCTGGGGAGGCATTTTTCTCCCCAACTGTAGGTAGGTAGGATCTGCTTTCATGGTTACCCCTACTTTTTGCAGGTGTTATTCTGTTTTATGACTAGTCTGACTGAGATCCTGCTAATCAGTATCCCAGTCACTGTGCTGTCTCCCTAAACTTGACAGTAGTAAGTACTTTGGCAACTTCCCAATTGGCTGCTGGTGTACCCATGTAAGTCCCTAGCATATGGTACTAAGGTACCCAGGGCATAGGTACACCAGGGGTCTCCTATGGCTGCAACATGCATTATGCCACTCAAACTGTGACTACAAGCCTGCCATTGCAACACATGTAAGTTGGTGCTTGCACCCCTTACGACAGATATATGTTTTCTTATAGCTGAGGTCACTGCACTTAAAACCTATAAGTCACCCCTAAGTTAGGCCTTTCAATCCTGAAGGGAGGGTGCTAGGTTATAAGTGTGAGGGTGCCCTGCACAAGCAGGACACCCACTACAAACCCCGGAGTTGATTCTCCAGGCTTTGTAAGGGCGGTCAGCCATTTTGATACATATAGTGGCCATGCGTCATTACGCAATGACTAACTATATATTAGGTGTGCCGAAACTGGGCGTGTTTGGTGTCAAACATGTTGGAATCATACCCCAAAACGAATATGACTCGTTATTTAGCATACCATTACTTCGCAGCTTTTTACTACGAAGTTTTTACTTAGCAATTACTGTTACTACGCAAGTTTTTAGTTCGCATACCTTTACATTGCAAGTGTTAATGTATGCGAACTAAAAACTTGCCTAGTAATAAAAACAGACATTCACCCCAACACTACACTAAATACTAAATACAAATACACTACCCTACACATAACAAACTCTAAAACACTACCCAAACCCCCAAACACTACACTACCCTACACTACACAAACACCACTACACTACCCTAAACCCTAAATCACTACCCCCTGCACGACCCTCCCCCTTCCCCCAGCTCGCTCCCTACACTCAAACACTACCCTGCAGGACCCCCCAACACTACCCTAAACCCTAAAACACTACCCTACACTACACAACACCACAACACTACCCTAAAACCTAAAACACTACCCCCAGCACGACCCTGCCCCTACCGGCAATCCTGTCCCTACTCCCAAACACTACCCTTCACGACCCCCGACACTACCCTAAACCCAAATACACTACTCTACACTACACAAACACAACTACACTACCCTAAAACCTAAAACACTACCACCAGCACGACCCTGCCCCTACCCCCAGTCCTGTCCCTCCTCCCAAACACTACCCTTCACGACCCCCGACACTACCCTAAACCCAAATACACTACTCTACACTACACAAACACCACATCACAACCCTAAAACCTAAAACACTACCCCCAGCACGACCCTGCCCCACCCCCAATCCTGTCCCTACTCCCAAACACTACCCTTCACGATCCCCAACACTACCCTAAACCCAAATACACTACTCTACACTACACAAACACAACTACACTACCCTAAAACCAAAAAAACAACCCCCTGCATGACCCTCCCCCTAGGACAACGCCCCCGGATTACCTCTCCTGACGTCCTCCTCGTAGGTGAGGAAACCTATGCGTGACTCCGTGGCGCCCATGGCCCCCTCACTCCATTACGACTGGTGCTGCTCTCCCTATCCCTTTTCAGCCGCTCCATATCGCCTACCCCTGCCGCTTTCTCCTGAGAGGAGTAAGTTGTCTGCATTCATTCTTACACTACTTAATTGCCTCCGAACTCTTAAACTTCCAATGCGCAGGACAAATACTGATCCTTAACGGACCGAGGATCAACTAACTCCCTTAACGCCTTAAATCAGAGGAATAAGAAACACGCTGCAAGTGGCACCAACTAAGAGGTTGATATGTCACAGAGGAATACACATGTGCAAAAGTTAAAGGGCTTGACTTACAGTGAAAAGAAATTCAGGAGAGAGAAAAGTCCAAAAAGATCAACACAATTAAAACACTAAAGCAGCAAAGAATTATCCCATGTAATATAGGTTAAATGCATCAGAGTGGAAATGGGGACTCCCTAGTAGCAGACGCACTAACGTAAAACAATTCAAAGCAGTTCAAATAAAAGAACAAACCAGGAGTAAGTAGAAGCCCTCGGGAATGTGGGTACGAAGCCTGAGCGTCAGAGTCTCGTCGGGCGAGTGAGTCGATGTAAATCTTAGAGTTGAAGTGCACGGGGTCGCGTGGTACCTTAGTGGGTTCTGGATTTAACGGCAGAGATCATCTCCAGCTCCGCTTCCTTCTCACCCTGCCGACATCACCATGCAGTTGTCATCGCGCACCTTCCTGTGTGCGCTCATCCGGTCAGCGTCACTTCCTGGGAGGAGTTCTGCCTCATCCGCCTTAGCGCCATTGTTTACCCATTACAACGCATGCGTAGTTACAACGCATGCGATGTAACAACTTGCGTAGTAAAGGCTACGCATTGTTACATCGCATGTGTTGTAACGCTTGCGAAGTAATGGTATGCGGAGTAAAGCCTCCGTAGTAATGGGTAATTACCCCCCAACACCGTTACTGGTGTTGGAGGTATGATTCCATGCACCAGCGGACTCCTCTGGGAAGGCTCCAGTGCTCCCAGTAACAGCCTTCCAGGGTCTGCCAGCAAGCTAGTGCTGCTGCCGACCCCAGACATGATTCTGCCCTCCTGCTGCTGAGCTGAGCCCGAGCAGGGGAAGGTAGAACACTAGGTTTCCTGCCACAGGGAGGTGTGACCACCTACCAGACAGGATTTAGTGTATTGGGCTGGGGTGGGGTGCTTCCCATCGCCACCAGATTGCTTTGAAGGGCCCATTTGGTGCCCTCCTGGCATACTTCAGTTGAAACCAGTTCAGGGAGCCCTTGGCTTCCGCTCTGGCATGACACTGGACAAAGGACATAGGAGTATCCTCCCCTCTGTCCAGGCCCTCCGCTGGGAGGGAACCCCGAATCGTTCCAACCCTTTCCCTAGGGTACTTAAGGCCTTACCTGTGGGTGGCTCTTCAGATTCGTCATGGGACAAGATTCAAACCTGAAACCACTTCAACTTCGACCGTCTGGGCACCTTGGACTTCGCTGGACTTCGCCTGGAACTGAGACTGCACCAAGGAAGAATCTTGCTGCTCCTGGTCTCGCTGTTCTGCAAGTCTTCTTTATCATCTGTGCCTGTGCTTCATCCAGGTTCCTCTCCAGGCCTGTGGACATCAGAGACACCCGAAGGAATCTCCCTTGGAGTGAAGGAGTAACTCCCCTGCATCTGCAGGCACTGCAACGAAGCTGACCGGTCTGCTGCTCCTGACGTCCCATGGACTCCGAAAGGTCCAGCAACACAGGTGGTGATTCTGCAACTCCCTCAAGGCCTGACCTGTCCTCTCAGCAAGTTTGAGGTCAGTATCCCTTGCCATAACTGCTAGAACAGAACCCCTTTGCACAGCGTCGACTTGCTGTTGCCAAGGCTTGTTGGCTCTGTACTCCAGAAATCTTCGGGCTACAAGAAGCTCCAGCCTCCAGCATCTCTTCCTGCCAAGATCTTCATCCTTACCACATCCTCTGCAGCTTTGGTGAGCTGCTCTAGGTCCTCTTGCAACTCCTGTGCCTTCGGCCTGTGGGTCCTCCTGAGTCCTGAGGGTCTTCTTTGGCTTCATTGGGCTCCCTGCTTGCTTGGGCCTACTCTAACTCTCCTGCAATTGGTGCGTTCCTTGGACCTTGCTGGTCCCAACGTTCCACCTTTCTCATTTACCACGTCTCTTGCTGCTGCCAAGGCTTGTTGGTGCTACTGCTGGACACCGACCCCCTGGTTCTTGACTCCCGACGTGGGACAGCTCATGAATGGCTCCTGGTCTTCCATAAGCCTGGGCGTAGTTCGCGAAGTAGCGCTACGCGAAGCTACGCAAAGTGCAGTTCGCACTACGCGAGCTACGCGTAGCACTACGCGAACTGCGTAGTGCACTGTTCGCAATGATTGCACAGTGCCGGATGCTTGTCCGCACTGTGCAATCATTGAAAACGGCATCTTGCACAGTGCGAGCTGTCTTTTACTGCCGCTCGAGTAGATTTTTACTCTGAGCGGCAGCTTTCTCAACGCGGACTGGTAGTTTCTCATCGCGAGCGGTCGCGAGCATACGCGACCACTCGCAATGAGAAACCTGACCTCCCGCGTTGAGAATCTCGCCGGGAGGTTTATTTTCCACGCTCGCGATCGGCAACTTGATGTTGCTGATCGCGAACGAGCGAAAAAGTCTCGCCGGGATGTCATTTTGCTTGCTCGCGGTCGCCAACTTGACGTTGAGGACCGCGAGCAAGCAAAAAATGACCGCTGCACTACGCTACGCTACGCGTGTTTGCACTGTGCTACGTGCAATTCGCGTTGTGCGAAGTGGCGCAAACTTCGCAAACTACGCGAGCGTAGCGTAGTGCTTTGCCCAGGGTTAGTCTTCCACAGCATCACCTGGTCCTCACAGCTGCAGCGACAAGGTCACCATCATGGCCGGGCCGGGTCTCCTCTTGACCCAGCCCCTCCCCACCTTTTGTGCAAGGTTAAAGAGGTGGTGCTACTGGTTATACAGGACATAATAAATCTATCACCAATGGTCATGTTCCACCTTCATGGAAACACGCCATGGTGAAAGCTCTATTGAAAAAGACAAGCTTGAACCCTGACGTCTTGAGTAACTATCATCCCATATCTCTGCTGCCCATGGTCTGTAAGGTCCTGGAAAAGCATGTTAATTCCATTCTCTCCGACTTCTTACAAACTCAAAATCTTTTACACCACTCTCAGACTGGCTTTTGTCCCCATCATGGGACTGGACCCGCACTTATCGCCATTGTCGAAGAATCGAAAAAGATAATCGACCAGGGAGGATCAGTAGCCATTATCCTCCTTGACCTGAGAGCCGCTTTTGATACGGTCAATTTTGACATCCTCCTTAACAGGTTTAGGAGTGCTGGGGTGACAGGGGGAGCCGTTTCCTAGATCCAATCCTACCTGAATGGTAGAACATTTCAGGTCTTTGCGGAGGAATCTACCTCAAGGTGTCTACCTCTCAGCTATGGAGTACCTCAGGGATCATCTCTGAGTCCTACGCTGTTCAATGTGTACATGAGGCCGCTGGCTGATATCATCCTGCCATATGGGATTAGAATTGTCACATATGCGGATGATACTCAGCTGGTAGTATCTCTAAACTACCCGCACAATGTTGCATCCGATCTGGAATCCTGCCTGGAGAAGGTGGCAACCTGGATGCAACACTCATGTCTCAGACTCAATGGGGGAAAAAACGAAATAATGTATCTAGCAATCTACCCAACGCTGATCTCAAACTGCCATGGCCCACCTGTCTGGGACCCACCCCGATTCCAAAGTCCAAGATTAAAAGTTTGGGCATTTGGCTTGACAAGTCACTCAAATTTGACCAACAAGCAGTGGAAGTGACAGGCGCCTGCTATGGTATCCTTAGAATGCTGGGGAAAGTTCTCCCCCTCCTCCCTATGGGGGCTAGGAGAACTATGGTCCAGGCCCTGGTCCTTTCACGCCTGGACTACGGTAACTCCTTGTACCTGGGAGCAACTAAATCCACTACAAGGAAACTTCAAGTTGTCCAGAACTGTGCCGCTCGGTTGCTGCTTGGCACACCCAGAACTCAATCGGCCAAGCCTTGCTTGAAGACCCTACATTGGATGCCCATCCTGGAGAGGATTAAATTTAAATCCCTCTGCATAGCTCATAATACCCTTATGGGAAGAGGCCCTTCCATTAACAGGTCCCTTATCACCTTCTATCGCCCCAGGAAACTCCTCCGCTCTGCAAGCCTGAGTTTAGCTGTCATCCCTAAAATCCAAAGGACGCGAAGTGGGGGTAGTTCCTTCTCTTATGTAGGAGAGTAGGATCTGCTTCACATGGGTACCCCCACTTTTTGCTGATGCTTCACTGTTTTTTGACATTAGTCTGGCTGGGGCCCTGCTAATCAGAACCCCAGCCTAGCTGCTTCCTCTCTAAAATGGTTTCCATGTGCCTTAGGCACATCACTGATTGGAATCTGGAGTGCCCTTATAAGTCCCTAGTATATGGTATACTATGTACCAAGGGCATAGGTACCTCAGAGGCCTACCAGGGGCTGCAGCATGTATTATGCCACCCCTGGAAGGCCATCCAAACTGACACCACAGGTCTGCTACTGCAGCCTGGGTAAGGTGGTGCATGCACCCCTTACTGTGATATAGGTTACCTATATCACTAAATACATACACACATATAAACCTATAAGTCACTCCTAAGGCAGGCCTTATCAATCCGAAAGGCAGAGTGCATGGTTCCTATGTGAGAGGGTGCCCCTGCATGAGCAGGGCCCCTCTGCAGCGTTCGGAGACCCTTCTCTGATGCTGTTTGTAGTGCAGCCTGACCATATACTCTTAAGCGCATTATAACCTCGCGTTAAATGCTAACTTTGGAATGGCTGCACCTAAACATGTTGTGTTTGGTGTCAAACATCTTGGAATACTACCCGCCCGCCAATTCTGGCGGCGGGGGTAGCATTCCACCCTTCTAGAGGGAAAGACATGTTAACTCTGGCTAGCCCGGTAACTTCTTTCCAAAGCCCTGGCATCACAAAATGGATGCTGCTGCCACAGACACGAGTCTGGCCTCCTGCTGCTGGACGAAACTCCGGCAGGGGAGGCCTGGACAATAGGTTTCCTGACCCAGGGAGGTGTGACCACCTACCCAGACAGGATAATGTGTATTGGGGCTGGGCGGGAGCACTTTCGGGTGCTTTGAAGTCCTGCACTGGGGGCACACTTGGTGTCCCTGTGCATACCCCAGTTCAAACCGGATCAGGGGCTTGCAGCCCCTGCTTTGGCGCAAACTGGACAAAGGGAAAGGGGTGTAGCCACCCCTCTGCCCTGACCCACCCATAGGTGGGGCCACAGAGTAGTCCAACCCCTATCCTTAGTATAAGTATAGGAACCCAGTCCTTAGGACTTTAGATTATCCCTGGACGAAACTCTGAAACTGAATCCTGGACCTTCGACGCTCTACTCACGATTAGAGGACAGAAGAATCTCCCTTGGGGTCAAGAAGTGACTCCCCTGCTTGGCAGGCACCACAGAAGCATCTGTCCGGTTCGCATTTCTGAAGCTCCCGTCGGACGCCGAAGTCATCGCATCACCAGAGGTGGATTCTCAGACTTCCCCGAGGCTACCCTGAGTCCCCAGCAAAGCTGAGGCCCGTGGCTATCGTGGGTGACTTGAGACCGTGACCCCTGGACACCAAGCACATTTGCAAGTGCATCCTCTTCTGGGTCTCCCCCGAAGTCGTGCTTTGGGCTCCGAGTAGCCCTAGCCTCCAGCACCAACTGCACCGAAGATCACTGGCCTCCACTCCACGAGTGTCCTGTGAGCCAGATCCACGTGCGGCGTCTCGAGGCTCCTTCACGGTCGCTAGCCCGTTGGCTAGCAGCCCTTAACGAAAGCCAATCTTTTTCTTACTTGGCATCCTGGTTGCTCCAGGCCTGCCCTCACTTACCCTCGCTGGGTGAGTTCCCCAGACCTTGCTGGTCTGCACCATCGACGATCTTCCTCTGCATCGAGACTTGCCGTTGCCAAGGCTTGTTGGGTCCAATCCGGTCGCCGACACCTCAGCACTCGACAGACATCGTGTACCAGCCCGAATCCTGCTCCTGGTTGCCGACAACGCCTCCTGGACCTCGTGGCTGAAGAGTCAAGACGACCGTCAACGCACCTGAAGCACTCGACATCGGTGGGCATCTGTCCATCGCCTTCCTGGTCACTGGCTAGTGACCCAGACTCTGTCCCCTCTGCTTTCAGGTTCTTCAGAACTCCGATCCACTCTTGGATCCACCCGGACACTTTTCACTTGGTCGCCAGCAGCACTTTGCAGCAGATCGCCATTCAAATCGACGACGAAACCCGACCCCGAAAGGCACCTATGCACCCGGCTTCCCTGGGTGAGGTAACACGAGTACTCCGGTGCTCCCGTGGGTAGAGACTCTTCAAAGTCCTAGATCTCAAAGGGTTTGCTCCAAGTCCTCCTTTAAGTGTCCCTTTTCTCTAATTTCCCGATCACGACTTTCTCCATAGAAGTCAACGGCGTATCGCGGTTGTGTATTTACACTGCACGCGTCCCCCGTGGGTCCCCTGTGTCACTACCTTGGGTGGTTCCTTGTGGTCCAAGCACTTCTAGAGGCTCTAGGCCTAGTGTCTAGTTCAGTCGTGGTTCTTATACCACTTTATTGGTATATGGTTTGAGTACGCCCCTAGGGCCCAAACGTGTATTTGTGCTATTACTGTGTTTAAATAACTTCTAACTTATGTACTTCGAACTCTAGCCTCATAAAGAGACTAGAGGGGTGTGTTTAGCAATAAATACATATATTTTGAATATATACCTGGTGTGGTGCTCTTTCATTTGATCACTCAAGAGATTATAGACTGGTAAAACAAGCTGCTTTACATTCCTTCAAGACTTAGCCTGAAGGCTGCTCTCCATAGCTACCACTAGGATAGCTTTCAATAAGGTTGTCTTTAACCTATCTCCAATAAGGGGTTGTTTGGACTGGTGCAAGGTGCCCACTATAATTAGTGGACAGCATATACCAGGCCAACTTCTCACATTGGTGTGCAGCGTGTGGGATTCTAGCTTGCTATTGTTTTACCAGATAATCTCAATTGAATTGATCAACTGAAAACCACTAAAGGTACCTAAGGTACATATAATTTAAGCTTAGAATACAGTAAGTTCTACTGAACTTAGAGTTGTGTGTTAAGGGATAGCACAACCCTTTCTACAACTCAAGAGAGTTTAGTAGGCCACACTAGAGTAGGTAGTGCATACACCACACCACACTAGTAATGTCTTTAAGGGTAGGATCTAAAGAATCCTTGCAGGAAGCCACTGAGCTTCCACCCTCCAAGTATGATACACTCCCATTCTTGGAATTGAGAGCTTTATGCAACTTGAGAAAAATAAGGACAGGCCAAAGCCCCACCACCCAACACCTCAAGGAGTTGTTGGTGGCTTATGACCTTAGTAAGCCCTTGGGGACTGAAGGGGTAGGAGCTGAGGGTGGGGCAGAAGATGAGGATGGGACCAGGGGTACCAATACCCCCAGCCCCCCTCTGAAACTGGCCAGGAGGGCGACAATGGCCCTGACCTGGATAATCCAATCCCTCCTGAGGAAGATGAAGAGGATGATCAAGATGATGCCCTCGTTGTCCCCCAGGAAGGATTATGAGTGTGCCCAGAAGGTCTAGGTCTCCTTCTCAGGAGTCTAACCACTCTGGCACCTCAATAGGGAGCTCTGTCTCATCTCATAGGAGGGAATCCTCTCATGAGAGAAGAAAGAGGCTGGTTCAATATGAGGAAGCTCAGCTTGAAATCAAAAAGAAGCAACTGGCCATAGACAGGGAGTCCCTAGATCTCTTTAGAGAGAGAAGAAAGTTGGGACTAGAGTCCCATGGTGGCAGCCATGTCCCTAGAGATAGGGAAAGGTCCTATGACCATAGGAACCTGAGCAAGATTGTCCCTCCCTATCAGAATGGGGATGACATCCACAAGTGGATAACTGCTCTAGAGAGGGCCTGTAAGGTACAGAAGGTCCCTCAGGAGCAGTGGGCAGCAATCTTGTGGCTCTCCTTTGCTGACAAAGGTAGAGATAAGCTCCTCACTGTTAGAGAGGAGGATGCTGATAATTACAAGGTCTTGAAGAGTGCTCTTATTGATGGGTTTGGCCTAACCACTGAACAGTACAGGTTGAAGTTCAGAGATACCCTAAAAGCACAGACTCAAGACTGGGTAGACTATGTGGATTGTTCTGCCAAGGCTCTGGAAGGCTGGTTGATGGGCAGTAAGGTGTGTGACTTCTCAGGATTGTACAATCTGATAATGAGGGAGCAGATTCTTAATAACTGTCAAAATCAGCTGTTGCATCAATACCTGGTAGACTCTGATCTGACCTCTCCCCAAGAATTGGGAAAGAAGGCAGACAAATGGGTCAGAACCAGGGTGAAGCAGAAGGTACAGAACCAAGGTGGGGAAACCAAGAAGCAAGATGCTAAGAACTCTGAAAAGGGTGGGGAGAAGGGTAAAGATCAAAAGTCTTCATCAGGCCCCCAAAAATCTTCTTCTGGTGGGGATTCACAGTCTACCAAAGGGAAAGGCCAAAGAAAACCATGGTGCAAGGTCTGTAAGCAAAAGACCCACTGGACCAGTGATTGCACCAAGTCCAAAGACTCCAGTCCAGCACCCACCAATGCCCCTAAGGCACCTGTTCCCCCTAGTACAGTTGGTGGGAGTGCTCCAGCCAAGGGCTTAGTAGGGTTCACCCTGGGTACTGAGTTGGGCTCTGACCTAGTCAGAGAACTGACTCAGGCTGTGTTAGTCTGTGATGGAGGCATGGATGTGACCTCCTCTGTGAGTCCCAGTAATCTGGGCAAGTACAGACAACAGCCTTTAATCAATGGACGTGAGGCTTTGGCATTTAGGGACACAGGGGCAAGTGTCACAATGGTGACACAAGACCTTGTGAATCCTGGGCAAGTTATACTTGGTGAGATGTACCAAGTGACCAATGCTAGCAATGTCAGAACAGACCATACTCTGGCAGTTGTTAACTTCTCCTGGGGAGGGGTAACTGGCCTTAAGAAGGTTGTGGTAAGTGCAAACCTACCAGTCGAATGCTTGCTTGGCAATGACTTAGAGACTTCTGCTTGGGCAGAAGTGGAGCTCAGGACCCATGCAGAAATGCTGGGGATCCCTGCAGATGTGTTTGCTGTGACCAGGTCACAAGCCAAAATGTCTAGCACTGAACAGGCCTTGGATTCTGGAAGAATGGACCAAGTGCCTTCCAAGAGGAGGAGTAGTAGGGTTAAGGCAGTGCCTTCCCCCTTGGCTCAGGAGGAAGATCAGTCCCTTGAGGGGGATGATCTCAGCCCTGAAGAAGGAACTGTCCCAGAGGAACTTGAACCTGACCAGGTTGAGTTCTTGGGGACAGGGGGACCTTCTAGGGCAGATCTGAGCCAGGAGCAGCAGAGCTGCCCCTCCCTTGAACCCCTCAGACAGCAAGCTGCTGCTGAGGCTGCTGGGAAAGCTAGTGGTCCCCATACAGTGTATTGGGATGATGGACTCCTGTACTCAGAGAGTAGAGACCCCAAGCCTGGTGCTACCAGGAGGTTGGTTATACCTCTGAAGTTCAGGGGCTTCCTATTGACCCTAGCCCATGATATTCCCTTAGCAGGTCACCTGGGCCAGAACAAGACTTGGGACAGAATTGTCCCTCACTTTCACTGGCCCCACATGTCTGAAGACAGCAAGGAGTTTTGTCGCTCCTGTGTAACCTGCCAAGCCAGTGGCAAGGCAGGTGGCACTACAAAGGCCCCCTGATACCACTACCTGTGGTGGGGGTGCCCTTTGAAAGGGTAGGGATTGACATTGTTGGTCCCATGGATCCCCAAACAGCCTCTGGGCACAGGTTTATCCTGGTGGTAGTGGATCATGCCACCAGGTACCCAGAAGCTATTCCCCTCAGGACCACTACAGCACCTGTGGTGGCAAGGGCCCTCCTGGGAATTTTCTCAAGAGTGGGCTTTCCTAAGGAGGTAGTATCAGACAGGGGTGCTAACTTCATGTCTGGGTACTTAAAAGCAATGTGGAAGGAGTGTGGAGTGACTTATAAGTTCACCACACCCTATCACCCACAATGCAATGGTTTAGTTGAGAGATTCAACAAAACCTTGAAGGGCATGATTAAAGGGCTCTCAGAAAAGCTTAGGCGTAGATGGGACATACTCTTGCCCTGCCTTTTATTCGCATATAGGGAGGTGCCTCAGAAGGGGTTGGTTACAGCCCTTTTGAACTTCTGTTTGGCCACCCTGTGAGGGGTCCACTGTGCTTGGTGAAGGAAGGATGGGAGTTACCTCTCAAGCCCCCAAAGCAAGATATAGTGGACTATGTACTTGGTCTCCGCTCCAGGATGGCTGAGTACATGAAAAAGGCAACCAAAAACCTTGAGGCTAGCCAGGAACTTCAAAAGGCCTGGCATGACCAAAGGCTGTTCTGACTGTTTACCAGCCAGGACAGAAGGTGTGGGTGTTGGAGCCAGTGGCCCCAGCAGCTCTCCAAGACAAATGGAGTGGACCCCACACTATTGTTGAGCAGAAGGGTGAGGTCACTTACTTAGTAGACCTAGGAACACCCAGGAGTCCCCACAGGGTTCTCCATGTCAACAGGTTAAAACCATATGTGGACAGGGCAGACATGGGCTTGCTCATGGCTACTGATGAAGGGCAGGAGGAAGAGAGTGACCCACTCCCTGACCTGCTCTCACAGAACCCTGACGATGGGTCAGTAGATGGTGTAGCCTTGGCAGGCAGCCTCACTACCCAGCAACAAACTGATTGTAGGCAAGTTCTCAATCAGTTTAGACATATGTTTTCACTGACACCCAGTCAGACCACCTGGTGCACTCATGAAGTGGACACTGGGGACAGTCTGCCTATTAAAAATAAGATTTATAGGCAACCTGACCATGTCAGGGACTGTATCAGGACTGAAGTCCAGAAAATGTTGGAGTTGGGAGTTATTGAACCCTCAGATAGCCCTTGGGCTAGTCCAGTGGTCCTTGTACCAAAACCTCACACCAGTGGTGGAAAAAGAGAGATGAGGTTTTGTGTGGACTACAGGGGTCTCAATGCAGTCACTAGGACTGATGCCCATCCAATACCAAGGGCAGATGAGCTCATAGATACTTTGGCCTCAGCCAAATATCTCAGCACATTTGACTTGACAGCTGGCTACTGGCAGATCAGACTAGCTGATACTGCAAAGCCCAAAACAGCATTCTCAACCCCTAGTGGGCATTATCAATTTGTGGTAATGCCCTTTGGTCTGAAGAATGCACCTGCCACTTTCCAGAGGCTGGTGAATACAGTTCTCACAGGTCTGGAAGCCTATAGTGCAGCATATCTAGATGATATTGCTGTCTTTAGCTCCACCTGGGAGGATCACCTGGTCCACCTCAGGAATGTTTTACAGGCCCTGCAAAGGCAGGCCTGACTATCAAGGCCACTAAGTGCCAGATAGGGCAGAGTCAGGTTGTGTACCTGGGCCACCTTGTGGGTGGAGGCCAGGTTCAACCTTTGCAGAGCAAGATCCAGACTATCATGGACTGGACTGCTCCCACTACCCAGACTCAGGTGAGAGCCTTCTTAGGCCTGACTGGGTACTATAGGAGATTTGTCAAGGGGTATGGATCAATAGTGACACCCCTGAATGACTTAACTTCTAAGAAAATGCCCAAAAAGGTTCAGTGGACAGTTAGCTGTCAAAAGGCATTTGATGACCTGAAGCAGGCCATGTGCACTGCTCCCATTCTACAGAGTCCTGATTACTCCAAGAAGTTCATTGTTCAAACTGATGCATCTGAATTGGGGGTAGGGGCTGTACTGTCACAATTGAATGAAGAAGGTCAGGATCAGCCAGTAGCTTTCATTAGCAGAAGGCTGACCCCTAGAGAGAAACGTTGGTCAGCCATAGAGAGGAGGCCTTTGCTGTGGTCTGGGCTCTGAAGAAGTTGAGGCCATACTTGTTTGGTACACACTTCCTGGTTCAGACAGACCATAAGCCCCTCTTATGGCTAAAACAAATGAAGGGTGAAAACCCCAAACTGCTTAGGTGGTCCATTTCCCTACAGGGGATGGACTTTACAGTGGAACATAGACCTGGGAGTAACCATGCCAATGCAGATGGACTCTCTAGGTACTTCCACTTAGAACATGAAGACTTAACTGGGCAAGGTTAGTTTAATGTCCCTACGTTTGGGGGGGGTTGTGTAGGAGAGTAGGATCTGCTTCACATGGGTACCCCCACTTTTTGCTGATGCTTCACTGTTTTTCGACATTAGTCTGGCTGGGGCCCTGCTAATCAGAACCCCAGCCTAGCTGCTTCCTCTCTAAAATGGTTTCCATGTGCCTTAGGCACATCACTGATTGGAATCTGGAGTGCCCTTATAAGTCCCTAGTATATGGTATACTATGTACCAAGGGCATAGGTACCTCAGAGGCCTACCAGGGGCTGCAGCATGTATTATGCCACCCCTGGAAGGCCATCCAAACTGACACCACAGGTCTGCTACTGCAGCCTGGGTAAGGTGGTGCATGCACCCCTTACTGTGATATAGGTTACCTATATCACTAAATACATACACACATATAAACCTATAAGTCACTCCTAAGGCAGGCCTTATCAATCCTAAAGGCAGAGTGCATGGTTCCTATGTGAGAGGGTGCCCCTGCATGAGCAGGGCCCCTCTGCAGCGTTCGGAGACCCTTCTCTGATGCTGTTTGTAGTGCAGCCTGACCATATACTCTTAAGCGCATTATAACCTCGCGTTAAATGCTAACTTTGGAATGGCTGCACCTAAACATGTCGTGTTTGGTGTCAAACATCTTGGAATACTACCCCCCGCCAATTCTGGTGGCGGGGGTAGCATTCCACCCTTCTAGAGGAAAGACATGTTAACCCTGGCTAGCCCGGTAACTTCTTTCCAAAGCCCTGGCATCACAAAATGGATGCTGCTGCCACAGACACGAGTCTGGCCTCCTGCTGCTGGACGAAACTCCGGCAGGGGAGGCCTGGACAATAGGTTTCCTGTCCCAGGGAGGTGTGACCACCTCCCCAGACAGGATAATGTGTATTGGGGCTGGGCGGGAGCACTTTCGGGTGCTTTGAAGTCCTGCACTGGGGGCACACTTGGTGTCCCTGTGCATACCCCAGTTCAAACCGGATCAGGGGCTTGCAGCCCCTGCTTTGGCGCGAACTGGACAAAGGGAAAGGGGTGTAGCCACCCCTCTGCCCTGACCCACCCATAGGTGGGGCCACAGAGTAGTCCAACCCCTATCCTTAGTATAAGTATAGGAACCCAGTCCTTAGGACTTTAGATTATCCCTGGACGAAACTCTGAAACTGAATCCTGGACCTTCGACGCTCTACTCACGATTAGAGGACAGAAGAATCTCCCTTGGGGTCAAGGAGTGACTCCCCTGCTTGGCAGGCACCAAAGAAGCATCTGTCTGGTTCGCATTTCTGAAGCTCCCGTCGGACGCCGAAGTCATCGCATCACCAGAGGTGGATTCTCAGACTTCCCCGAGGCTACCCTGAGTCCCCAGCAAAGCTGAGGCCCGTGGCTATCTTGGGTGACTTGAGACCGTGACCCCTGGACACCAAGCACATTTGCAAGTGCATCCTCTTCTGGGTCTTCCCCGAAGTCGTGCTTTGGGCTCCGAGTATCCCTAGCCTCCAGCACCAACTGCACCGAAGATCACTGGCCTCCACTCCACAAGTGTCCTGTGAGCCAGATCCACGTGCGGCGTCTCGAGGCTCCTTCGCGGTCGCTAGCCCATTGGCTAGTAGCCCTTAACAAAGGCCAATCTTTTTCTTGCTTGGCATCCTGGTTGCTCCAGGCCTTCCCTCACTTATCCTTGCTGGGTGAGTTCCCCAGACCTTGCTGGTCTGCACCATCGACGATCTTCCTCTGCATCGAGACTTGCCGTTGCCAAGGCTTGTTGGGTCCAATCCGGTCGCCGACACCTCAGCACTCGACAGACATCATGTACCAGCCCGAATCCTGCTCCTGGTTGCCGACAACGCCTCCTGGACCTCGTGGCTGAAGAGTCAAGATGACCGTCAACGCACCTGAAGCACTCGACATCGGTGGGCATCTGTCCATCGCCTTCCTGGTCACTGGCTAGTGACCCAGACTCTGTCCCCTCTGCTTTCAGGTTCTTCAGAACTCCGATCCACTCTTGGATCCACCCGGACACTTTTCACTTGGTCGCCAGCAGCACTTTGCAGCAGATCGCCATTCAAATCGACGACGAAACCCGACCCCGAAAGGCACCTATGCACCCGGCTTCCCTGGGTGAGGTAACACGAGTACTCCGGTGCTCCCGTGGGTAGAGACTCTTCAAAGTCCTAGATCTCAAAGGGTTTGCTCCAAGTCCTCCTTTAAGTGTCCCTTTTCTCTAATTTCCCGATCACGACTTTCTCCATAGAAGTCAACGGCGTATCGCGGTTGTGTATTTACACTGCACGCGTCCCCCGTGGGTCCCCTGTGTCACTACCTTGGGTGGTTCCTTGTGGTCCAAGCACTTCTAGAGGCTCTAGGCCTAGTGTCTAGTTCAGTCGTGGTTCTTATACCACTTTATTGGTATATGGTTTGGTACGCCCCTAGGGCCCAAACGTGTATTTGTGCTATTACTGTGTTTAAATAACTTCTAACTTATGTACTTCGAACTCTAGCCTCATAAAGAGACTAGAGGGGTGTGTTTAGCAATAAATACAATATTTTGAATATATACCTGGTGTGGTGCTCTTTCATTTGATCACTCAAGAGATTATAGACTGGTAAAACAAGCTGCTTTACATTCCTTCAAGACTTAGCCTGAAGGCTGCTCTCCATAGCTACCACTAGGATAGCTTTCAATAAGGTTGTCTTTAACCTATCTCCAATAAGGGGTTGTTTGGACTGGTGCAAGGTGCCCACTATAATTAGTGGACAGCATATACCAGGCCAACTTCTCACATCTTACACCACAGCTAAGCTTTGGAACGCCCTTCCCCTGCCTCTGCGCTCAGAGACTCACCATCTCACCTTCAAAAAGTGTCTTAAAACCTGGCTGTTCCAGAATACTAACTTGTGAGCCAACTTCCTCCCCCTGTTCTGCCGCTAGCGCTGGGATGCCTCCGGGTAGCTATGTGCTTAAGAAATGTTAACTAATAATAATAATAATAATAATCATCACTCCTGCATCTTCCGTCATCGGTGGCCATTGGTCTTCCGTACCTCTGGGTCACCTCCGAGTGGCATAGACTCTGTCCCCTCTGCTTGCAGGTTCTCCTCTTCAAGAATCCACCCTTGGATTCCAACGGACTCTTCCACCTTCTTCGCCAGCGGCATCTTACCTGAAGTCCTCCATTGTGGTCTACAGCGGTTTCTGACGTCACTTCACATCTATGCAGCCAGCTTCCCTGGTGTAGGTATCCTAGTTCCTGGGGTATCCACGGGTGGGGTGACTCTCCAACCTTCTGTCTTCCACTGGGTTTCTTCAGGGTCCACTGGGAAGGGTCCTTCTTCTTGAAAACTGCAACTGCGACTTTCCCATTGACACAGCCTCAGTGGGGTTCCTGGGTCCTTACCTCGGGTGGTTCCTTGTGTACCCAGCTCTTCTAAGTCTTCTGGTCCAAGTCCCGACTTTGGTCGCAGTTCGCATTCCACTTCCTTAGTATATGGTTTGGTCTCACTGTGGAGACCACTGCGTATTTGTGCTTACCTACCTAATACATTTGAAGTATTGTGTGTATTTGTGTTGACATATCCGGATAGGAGATATACCAATGTGTTAGTGAGTGTGTATAATAAATAGACCTATTTTTTAACTATATTGTGTGGTTCTTTTTCATTTAACCTACACTATATGATTAGTTCTGGTAAAACAAGCTGCTTAACACTCCATCTGGACTAAGCCTGAAGGCTGCTCTCCACAGCTACCACTTAGAGAGCTTTCTATGGTTGTCTAAGACCACTAAAATCACCTTTTCGATCAGTAGCAGCACCACCCCCCTCTTCCCCCAGCGCCTTGAGACCCTCGCGGGTATGTAGTGCGCTTTATAAGTGACATGATTGATTGATTGATTGATAAGGGTCGTCTGGATTAGTCCAGGGTGCTTCACTTAAATAAGTGTGCACCATATACTATGCCAGCCTCCTGCACCACCTGAAAGAAATGCAGCATGCATGCCCTTTCCTAGCACTGCAGACACAGTCAGCAGCGCTCCATCTGCTTGGGTTACTGTCCTGCAGGTAAGGCCATATCAACTGCCAAAATCTCACGGATATCTTAAATAATTCCATCTGGATTATGCTACAGCCCGTACCAGTGTCATCTTAAGGATTTTGCGGGCCCCAGGCATGACATATTTGGGGGCCCTGCGTGTAACAAATTTTAATTTTATTACCAATTTCTTCTTACTCAAGCCTGCATGATGCCAAACAGTACAAAATTATATATTAATGTATTAATAGGGTAAAAACACAGTTGAAATGTGTCTTGTTCGGGACTCCAAAAATCTTTAAAACGACACAGGGTTGAGAGACAGAATCAAACAAAGAGGTAGACAGAGAGCTTGTAATATTTTTGTGTTATTCGATTCACAAAGGAATGCAAAAGATAAGTTTCTTGTCCAACTATAACTCACTGCTGCTACCCTTAAGTACATTGTCGGTGTGTGGGCCCAGTATATACAGCCTCAAGAGACTTGCAACAACGGAGAGTTTGCTAAAAAAAATAACAAGTTGGTTCTTGAAGGCTATTATTGTAGGGTGTCTGATTCCTACGTTCCAGTTCACCTTGGAATGCAAAATTAATGGATAAATACAATAACCTAACAATAAAATGTGGTGGTTATACGAATGTGTGTCTGTGGCACTTCAATAATTCTTTTCTACAAATAGATTTTATCAAACATACCTTTAATGTGCGAGGACATCAGAGAGGTGTTTATTGAAATAGTAGTCGACTGATCGAGAGATGCTTTGGCATGTTCGCACATAAAATACGATTGTTAAATGCATCTAAAAAGAAACGCCTCCTATGAAGAGGAAGGACATATCACCTGGGGAGTAGAGTGCCGAGTGTTAAACAACATAAAGAAGTAATTGTGAAAGATAGGAAAGGTGGTTGACAATTGTGAAGGATAGGAAAGGTGGCTGGACATAATATCAAAGAATGTTACTGACAAGAGTTGCTGGCCACTTCCGGATTACAAGTTCAGTGTGAGCACTTCGGGACTGAAAGCATTCAAAATCTCTGAGTAAAGCAGTGGAAATGCAGAAAAAAAACATTTTTCGCACGTTATTCCCCCAAATCACGTAACTGATACCGTTTTAGCCTGCCAGAATCATTGATGCCTGCAGTATTGTTAACTCTGAGGGGTGTAGGGAATATCGAACAAATTTAAGCTTAGCTCACTTGGATTGGGCCCTGAAGACGTGAACCCCACATGCTAATTGCAATCGAGTTTGCTTTCCACTGGGCATGGAAAAGAGGAAAGATCTACCGCCGAGACCCTTCATTTTAAGGTTTTGATTCGCGTGTGTGGAAACCCCACCCCACCGCCGGCCCCCTTCAGAGTTCCACCTATAGTTTACCTTCATGGCTTCCTCAAACAGGAAACCCCGAGGAAAATCCAACTGCACGCTGCAATTACAAAAACCCACTACACGCTGAAGGCCTCGATTGATCACTTTAAACGAGTGAGCAGGCGGCAAACATAATTCACACAGAACATTTTATTTCCCCTCGGAAAAGCCGGGCTATTCACTAGCTAAACACGCGGGGGGCGGGCGGCTGAGGCGCCTTAAGGCCCTGAAAGAAGCCTTTATCGGCGATGTTTCCACGTCGAATAAAGAGCGCTATTGAGATGTCTTCTCGCTGTGAAGAATGGAAACACGTGTGTAAATAATGCAGTAAACGGGCTCCTCTTATCCCGCGCTGCATCGAGGCGGCTTTGATAACACTGTTTGGGGAGGCTCATAAACGACGGTATTATTCATTCACAAGGACGCCCTCTCTCTGCGCCTTCGCGCGCGGCTTCTGCTGCTGCGCAAAGCCGTTCCCCAGGGAGTCCCCATCCAAAGCTCACAGGGAAATAGTTTATTTGGAAAGAATCGAGTTAATTTGCCAGGTTTTGAAGCATGCTATTTCTCGCATTTGGTTTGCCCTTTTTGATCACTCTGCATTTACACATTGTAAAAACACAATTATAGACGAGTTTTCTCGTGTTATGGTTAGCTACCCGAAGCACAAGTATAAAGCTACCGGTGATCCGCACGTGTATTGAGAGGCGACGGATACTTGACGCCTTCTATGAAAGAATTTTTTTGAATGGGAGCTAAAAAGAGGTATGCAATTAGACATCTGTAATGGTTTAGAAATGGGATTGTGAGTAAGAAATAGGCTAGACTATGGGTGAGAAAGAGAGAGAGGTATCTTTGATATAGCGGGCGGGGGTACAACACACTAGAGACTGCATTTCATATGAGGCCTCGTTACCCCCCGGCTCTGAATATCTGCACTTCAACACATCGGTGCGTGTGTACATGCTTTGCCCATGAGCGGCCAGCGCACATTTATTTATAACCTGTGGCCCGAGCCAGGCCCACAGGGTGAAAGCTGCAACATTTAATTATAGTGGCCAATTGCCTCACTACATCCCTCGTAACCTTTGATTGAACCAAAACAAAGAAAAATGGACATTGGAATATACGCAAGGTATACTAGAAGTAGACTCTCAACTGTCTTGCTTGCTGTCTAACAGACAAAGTCTTTCAGCTTTTGGCTGGGGCAGGGATTAGCTGTCAGGAAGTAGGGATGTCCTCTCTGTGTACCTCCGTGAGGTTCTGGGGGATGGCAGCTGCCAGGATGGCCTCGACCTTCTGGGTGTCCACCTGTAGCCCATCCTTATAGAACCTGTACCCAAAGAATTCTACTTCATTGGCATAGAAAGAGCATTTGTTTTTGTGCAGGGTCATTCCTTGTTCCACTACGCGCCGCATGGTGTCCCGCAGGAGCACATGATGTTCTTCTAATGTGTGGGAGAAAATCAACACATCATCACTGACATTTATGACTACCACTAGCCCCGAGAGTGCCTCCCTTATGCGTCCTGGAACACCTCCGCTGCCAAGGACACTCCAAAGCTGAGTCTCTTGAATCTTCTTAAGCCTACATGTGTGGAAAAAGTCATGATATATTTACTGGATTCTTCTAACATCAGCTGGTGGTATCCCTAATTGAGATCCACTTTGGAGAACCACTTAGCTCCATTTATGTCAGCCACAATTTCGTCAATAGTTGGAGTGATATGCCTCTCTCTTTGGATTGCCTTGTTGGGCAGTCTCATATCTACACAAAGTCTAATTGCTCCTGGCTATTTGGGCTTTGGGGCAATTACCAAAGGTGATACCCACGGCGTGGGACCAGAGACTTTCTCTGTCACGTTTGCTTGTTCCAACTTTTCCGGCTCAGCCTCTACCAGTGGCAAAGATGAAAAGGAACTCGTCTATGGCGCAGAGCTATTGGTTTGACAGTCTGGTCGAAATGGAGCTTAACTTACTCAAAGAGCTCAGGAAACTCTGCCACAATCTCCTCGGCGTGCGATTGGTGAACTTGTTTTGCAAGCCTAAGTCCTTTGCTGTGTGGCAGCCTAACAGGGGGCCCAAACTTTCTCAGGTGACATGGAACCTGGTCTTTGTTTTCACCTCCCTATGCCTGATTTCTACTTCTACTACTCATTGCAAGGAAATGGGAGTGGTGCCCCCATATGTGTATATTTTTGCCTTGGTTGGTGGTAGCTCTGGTCTGGGTTCTAGCTTTAGGAACTGTTCAGAATTGAGAACGTTCACGGACGCTCCAGTGTCAATGAGGGCTGTTATCGGCACACCTTCGATTTCCACTTGCCACATAGGTGGTGGCCTCCGTTTCTGATTGTTGCAACCTGTAAATGAGATAGTAAATACCTCCTCTTCCAACAGCATCATCTGGTGTCGCACAGTCGGTGTCAGACCACATTCTTCCTCTTCCTCCGACAATTGCTTTATTCTGCTATATGTCTTGCTTTTTGTACCCTCATTCAGTGGTTGATTTGCACTCTGACACACTTTCACAAAGTGGTTTAGTTGTCCAAACTTCAAACAGGGTTTCCCTCTTGCCGGGCACCCTCTCAGAGGATGACTGGCCAGCCCACAATTTCCACATGTCTTCTTGCCCGGTTTGGCACTGGCAGCGTCACACCCTCTCCCTGGCCACTTTCTTATGGTGTCGGCACATTCCTTCTTGACTTTCACAGAGCTTGGTGTCGATGGGACCGCAGTGACTCAGGTTAGCGCGGACTCCATCTCGCCCGCTCTGGCATCAGCCAACTCATGTGAATGTCCTAGGATGAGTATGTCATCTAGTGAAATTCCAGGTTGTCGCAGGATTATCTTTCTGAAGTTGGCTGAGCGGCACCCCTGGATGAGCTGTGCTCTGATCTCCATTTGCTTGTCTATAACGGTGCATGTACTGGCCAACTTGTAGTCTCCCGAAAAACATGTCTACTGATTCACTTTCCTGTTGTCATGCCTGTTGTAGTTTGAAATGTTCGTAGTCCGGATTTAATTGGGAGTCAAAGTGGTTATTTAACCCCCTTACAGCCGCTTCAAAATCATCATCAGCTCCAGTATTAGGTGAGTCCTCAAATAGCTCATAGAGTTCATCCCTCCCATGTGCAAAAACATTGACCGTTGGACTGCGCCATCCATTTCGCATGTGGCGAGAAAATAGTGTCTTAACTGCCCAAACCACTTTTTCCATCTAGGCGCTGCTGTCGCAGGATCAGCCAGTTGGCTGAAGGGCAATAGAGCAGTGACGAGGGGGGGTGCGAGCAGTGTCCCGGCACAGGCAGCTCACCGTCATTCTGATCAGGGACCAAAATTTCTGTGAGCTGCAATACTGGTGACAGGGCCGAAAACGGTCTCTTTGTATCACAAGGTAATATCAACAGAAACGAACAATGTTTTTTTTTTTTTACTATTTGGCCCAGTCTTAGTTCCAAAAAAGTAATTGTCCGTGACCGCTTTTGCCCTTGCAGACTTCCCCCAGTCTTCAGCCCACACACAGGCTCCCAGGGCCTTCCACTCTCTCTCTCCAGCTATGGGGCGTGCCCTCCTTGCACTGCCACATGGGGGGCCCTCTTCCTTTCCTGATTACATGCCGCTGTCCGGCTCACCCCTGGTAACCGGGCGACGACACACCCTCTAGCTACACACAGTGCATGGAATCCAGCCGCACTCACCGCCAGCCTTCTCAGGGCCGTGCCCACCTGCCGCCGACGTGCTTCAGGCGGAAAGCTCCAGTACTGACCGAATCGCGCCTGACTGCACAGCGTCCCTGCCACCTGCGAGATGCACCACTGCCCCGTGGGGGCCACTCAGCAGCACTGGACACCTTCGATCTCACATCCTCCACACCGCTGGAACACCTGCGCAGTGCCGCCACACAGTTGACTCCTCACCAGCCTCCGTCCAGGCAGCTAAGGTCGCCTTTCCTGGCGGGTGAGGTGCAGCACCCCCAGGCAGTAGCGTGCTCCAAGTGAAAGCACCCAGCGGAGCACCCACATGCAGCTAGGTAAGACCCACTTATAGCCAATGTAGCAGGCGGGGATACAACACACCAGAGGCTGTATTGCATATGATGCCTCAGTACCTTCTGGTTGTGAAAAACTGCACTCCACACTTTGGTGCGTGCGTACGTGCTCTGCCCACGAGCGGCCAGTGCACATTTATTTATAACCTGTGGCCTGAGCCCAGCCAACAGGGTGCAAGCTGCAACATTTAATTATAGTGGCCAGATGGCTCACTACAAGAGAGAAATTGACAGAGAGCAAAAGAAAGCAAGAGTTACACAGAGCTAGAGAGAACGTAATAGGAATATAGTGAGCGGGACAGAGAGAGCGAGTCAGAGCCAGAGATAGAAAGAGAAGAAATTTTGTGCGAGACAAGGATCATGAATGAATGAATGTCATGTAAGTGTCATCAGGGGTTACAAATGCACAGCCCACTAAGGTTCCCCTGTAAGCCTTATGACGTGAAGCACACATATAAGCACTCAGTGCACCTCTTCTCAAGAATCAAGAAGCACTGGAATATCTTCTTTCACCACAACCAAATACCTTCAATAACCACTTAGTTAATGTAGTAAAGTGAATGTTCTATCTAATAGCATACAACAATGCCCAATGATGATCTTTGTAACATATTATAGTTGTGAAAAAAGCATACTGATTGGTTTAATATGACAGTGGGCTGCTAACATAGCCCAAACAGTAAAACTGAAGACCATTCATTTCTAAAGAGACTAGACTGTTAACTTTTAACATACTACAGAGTGCATACAGTTATTTCACTAGAAAAAATGGTCATATGACCATATTAATAAATAGAGTATAGTATTACAAATGTAGCGCACTAATTTGTAATGCTACCTAGGGGTGACTTTTTTGTATTAAAAAGGAAGGTTTGGGCTTGGCAAAATGTTTATTTTGGCAGTTCAAAATGGCAGTTTAAAACGGCACGTACAGGCTTTGCAGTGGAAGGCCTGAGACATGTTTAAAGGGCTACTTAAGTGGGTGACACAGTCAGTGCTGCAGGTCCGCTAGCAGCATTTAATTTACAGGCCCTGGGCACATGTAGTACCACTTTACCAGGAACTTACAAGTAAATTAAATAGGCCAGTTGGGCATAAGCCAATGTTACCATTTTTTAATGACGGAGCACATGCACTTGAGTACTGATTAGCAGTAGTAAAGTGTGCAGAATCCTATGGCCCAAAAAAACAAGATTAGAAAAAATGGAAGAGGAAGGCAAAACGTTTGGGGGAAGACCACCCTAAGGCTCACAGGTCTAACCAAGGAGATGAGGCTGATAAGGGAATCATAAAGAGTAGGCTGGGAGGCCGGGATTAATCTTTTGATGCACATATCACTGTGGATGACATCCAGGTGTGAACACTAGTCTCTCCCATGGCCTGTGTGGTGGGACTGTCAGCTTTGGAGTCATTCCTGCTGTGACAGATAGTCTTTCAAGAGGAAGGAGAGAGAAGAAAAGTGTGCACTTCAAAAGAAGCAGAACCCCATCAGAAAACTTCAAATACCCAGACCATAAATTACATTTGGTGTCTGGAAATGGACTATATTAAGGGGAAGTTGAAGGGGAGGTTGAGACCCCAGAATTTGTCATATGCCAAGCAGCCAGATGGGCTGTGTGAGAAGGGGAGCTCTGCAAGACTTCTGCCTGTGATCACAACTGAGGGCTAAGGGTTACTAGTCTCCCTGCTGTGTGAGTGGACGTCACCCAGGGAAACCAAGACCACCTTCTCTGGAGCCTGGAGCACCAGTGCCTGCCGGCTTTCCAAGACCAGTGTGACCTGTGAGGAAGAAGACAACGTTGGAGGGAATGGGATCGAGCTGGGAGCCCAGCCAGGTGGACTCCTAGTGTGAGGTGTGAGGAGTCGACTGCTGCACCGATCGGGTCGTTGAATGTGTGCAGATTCCAGTCAATGACCTGTGTATGCCAGGAGGGGCCACCGTGAAAGCTGTGCTGGATACAAAGGGCTGAAGCCTGTGTGGAGCATAGCAGCGACACCGTATTCCAGGAGGGGCCGCTGTGGTATGTACTACCATGTGGTGAAAGCCGGTACCTTGGCCGGGAGAGTTACTGCAACCTTGCATGCCAGGAGGGGCTGTCAATACTGAAGTAGTTGCGAGGATCGGGCTGTCCCCGAGAACTGTGATCCATGACCTGTAGGTCATCACGAAGCACTGATGATTGAGCCTGGTTTGCCCCAGTGTACTGAAGAGAACGCCATGGGTGCATCGCCACATCAGGGGCCCAATCACGAAGAATCAGAATCCTATCATCCCCCATTGAGGAGAGCAAGACTTACCGTGCAGGAAGAGCCCCAGAGCACCTCTGATCACTGCTGGAGCCGTCCGCATATGAGGGCAGAGGAGAGCCCACATGCAGCAGACTCTCTGAAAAGGACCAGAGCAGTATAAGTGCACACAGTTGGGGCACTCACTGGGACATTGAAAGCCTCCTCGTTGCTGGAGCTGGTAAGACTGGTTACGGGCCAATTGTGCCCCAGGGGACTCGCTGCTAAATTCTCTGCTGCACCATAACACGTTTGACTATTTTTGTAATAGTCAGAGTGGAGTACTAGTGTGCACTCCCTGGTGTAATCCCCAGTGAATGGGGAATAACCCTGCCCATAATGTAAAGAGCGGTTTGAACAGGGATTTGTTAGTTAAACACTAGCACCCGACCTCAAGGGGAAATGTTTTATTGTCTGTAGTGACCTGGAGATGGGCACTAGGACCCCAGAGTGGACAGTGGGGACAAGGGAAACCGGACACCACATCCGGTCAGGGTGTGGGGACAAGGGGCAGTACCGAGGAGCAGGGGAAGAATAGAGACATGTGTGTGGGCAAGGGAGCAGAGAAGTAAATAACCTGTGTCCTGCGTACGTCTGTGGGGGTTCAGGGACACGACAACTGGCGAACGAAGGTGGGATCATCGTTATCCCAAGGAAGAAGGTCGAGGTCGACGACGGAGCCAGGAGCCCACCCTGGTCTGCTGGCCGAAGAGAAATCCACGTGGCGTCGTCGAGAGCAGCCAGAGAACAAATGCGACGGAGCAGGGAGCCCACCCTGGACCGCTGACGAAAAATCACTGTGGCGTCGGGAGCTGAGAGGAAGAAGAACCGGAGCCAGGAGCCCTCCCTGGTCCGAGTGGCCAAGAGCAATACCAGAACCGGAGCCAGGAGCCCACCCCGGTCCGAGTGGCCAAGAGAAATACCGTTGCGGGAGCCCACCCCGACCGCAGGACAAGAGCGGTAAGCAAAAGTGACTGTAAAGCCAGTTAACGCTACTGACGCGCGAAGTTCAAACGAACTATCGCGAGAGTTGGCGGCCATCTTAAGGACAGGCAGGCCGGACCAATCAGGAGCCAGGAACAAGCGGCGGCCATTTTAGAAGGTCAGGAAAAGGCCCGAGAGGCTGAAACCTCGCGAGACTGCGGCGGCCATTTTGAAGCCAGGCAAAATAAGCCAATAGGAGCACAGGAAAGCCCAGCGGCCATTTTGAAGTCAGGCAGCCATTGAAATACATGGAAAATAAAGGAAAATAAAATAAACATTGAAAATACAAGAAATACAGCGACCACAAAGGACTAAATAAAGGAAAGAAGTGAGGCAAATACAAAAGCAAGAAAATGAGCGACACGGAGAAACAGAGCGCACAAGCAATATTCCGCAGACCTTTACCATTTAGCCTATCGGAACCGCAAGCAGGCATCAGATGGGAGAGATGGATCAGGCAATTTGAGCGCTACATGCGCGCCACGGACGTCGTGGAAACCAAACAACTAGACCTGTTTCTAAATCTCGCAAGGGATGAAGTAGAAGATCTGCTCATCACCTTCCCCAGTGATAAAACAACGGACTACAAAGGAGTAATAAAGTGTCTCACCGAGAAGTTCGACCCTCAACGAAACATTGACTTCGAGAGGTATACGTTCAACACTGCATGCCAGCAAGATGAAGAAAGCTTGGACGATTTTGCAACGAGACTGAGAAAACTAGTCACATACTGCGCGTTTGACCAGTTTGACAACGAGCAAGCGATAAGATTGCGCATTATTGAAGGTTGTCAATCAGTGGAGTTCCGAGCACGCGTTCTGAAGGAACCAACGACGCTGGAGAAGATATTGACGATGGCTCGCACGGAAGCACGGGCCACAGCACATGCCAAGCAAATGGAGATGGGAAAAGAAAAGAGAGTGGCGCTGGCGCATCGCGTCGCTGGGGCTTTCAAGAAAAAAGAATACCAGGCGCCAGTCTAACAAAAGAAGGGCGAACAAACATGCTATCGATGTGGCCTTGAATTCCCGCATGTCGGTGCCTGCCCAGCAATGGGCCAGAAGTGCAGAAAGTGCAACAGGGACAATCACTTTGCAAGCATGTGCATGAGCAGACAAGGCAGAAGTGAGAGAGGCAGAGCAATAAGACCACGGATGACCAGCAACAGATACGCACGACACATGGAAACGGCTAATCGTAACTCCTCTGACGAGTCCGAAGAGACGGCAGCACCAGTGAGTGAGGTGAGACTATATCTAATGTCAGACGAGCCCAAAGAAGACACGAGGTCGGAGCACATTCAGCTAGTGGAGAAGCAGCAAATAAAGAAAACCGCCACCTTGGACATCGATGTTGGGAGCCACCAAGCTAAGTTCGTGCTAGACAGCGGAGCAACATGCAACATCATGTGCATGTCAGAATACAGGAAAATGAAAGTGAAACCATCGCTGTCACCGTCAACCGTAGACGTGTTCACGTGGGGCTCCAAAAGACCAGTAGAAAACATAGGAAAATTTACAGAGACTTTAACATACAAGGGCAGGTCCGACCAAGAAGAAATACATGTGCTAAAAGGTGACATCCCAGCACCATGCCTGCTAAGCAATGTAAAAGCGCAAGTGATGGGGTTGCTAGCTATGACGTATCACATGTCGGAAAAGGAGAACATTCTACAAGAATACCCAGCCATACTGAAAGGTCTCGGGAAATTGAAAGGAAAGCAGATAACGCTACATATTAATGAAGCAATCACGCCGGTGGCCCAACATCACAGACGAGTACCCATCCACCTACAACCACAAGTTGAAGAGGAAATCAACAGCTTCCTGGCGCAAGACATAATTGAGCCTGCTGAAGGGCCAACACCCTGGGTGTCTCCGATAGTGGCAGTCCCAAAGAAGAACACTTCAAAGATCCGCATCTGCGTAGACATGAGGATCCCAAACACAGCAATCGCGAGAGAGCGTCACCCGGGACCACACCTAAACGACATGATCAGCTGTCTCACTGGAGCCTGCCAATTTTCGAAGCTGGACCTGTGCAAAGGGTACCACCAACTAGAACTAGACCACCAGTCCAGGTACATCACAACATTCTCCACACACTTGGGCCTGTTTAGATACAAGCGACTGAGCTTCGGAATCTCATCGGCTGCGGAAATATTCCAAGAGACAATAAGGCAGGTGATAAGGCCGGTACAGAACAGCCTAAATTATAGTGATGACATCTTAGTGTTTGGAAAAACAGACAAAGAACATGACACTGCGTTGCGTCAAGTGTGCACACAACTGGAACAAGCGGGACTAACGTTGAATGGAGACAAATGCGAGCTGGGAAGAAAGGAATTGGTGTTTTTCGGACACATTTACTCCAAACAAGGAATGAGGCCAGGTCCCAGCAAAGTAGAGACACTGAAAAACGCGAATCCTCCGACGGACGTCGCAGAAGTAAGATCATTTCTAGGACTTGCCAGCTACTGCGCTGGATACATACAGGATTTCGCCACAGTGAGCACACCACTAAGAGAACTGACCAAACAAGGACAGAAGTTCATGTGGTCACCGGAGTGCAACAAGGCATTCGAGGAAATCAGACATGCGGTGATGACTGTGGAACATCTTGCTTATTTTGATCCCATGCTCTGCACTGAGCTGACTGTGGACGCCAGCCCAGTAGGACTAGGAGCGATACTAGCGCAGCATCTGCCAGGGAGAGATTCACCAAGGAAAATTGTCGCGTACGCAAGCAAAAGCTTGACAGAGATTGAGAGGGCATACTCGCAACCAGAAAAGGAAAGCCTAGCGGTGGTAGGGGCGTGTGAACATTATCACATGTTCATCTACGGGAAGCCATTCACCATCATAACTGACCACCAGGCGCTGGTAACAATCTATGGCAGCCCGTCTTCCAAAATGCCACCCAGGATTGAGCGCTGGGGCATAAGGCTGATGGACTACGTTTTCAAGATTGTGCACAAGCCCGGGAAAGAGCACAACCCGGCAGACTACATGTCGAGACACCCGTTGCCGCAGGCACAAGAGACGAAATCGATGGCAGAAGAGTACCTCAACTTCGTGCTAAAGCAAAACACACCGGCACCGATAACAGTAGTGGAGCTGAAAAACGAGACCAAGGAGGATGCCACGTTGCAAATGGCCATGGAGACAATGAGAAAGCAGAGATGGAAACACATCAATAATAATTGCACCTGGGGAGAGGGAGTACGCAAAGAAGAAATGCTTGCCCTAAAGAAGATAAACGAAGAACTGTCAGAAACAGCAACAGGAATAATGATGCGAGGAACAAGAATAGTGATACCACGCTCACTGAGGCGACAACTGGTTGATCTGGCTCATGAGTCACACCGAGGAATAGTAGCCACAAAGAAACTGCTAAGGGAGAAAGTATGGTTCCCTGGTTTAGACCGCATGGTGGAAGACACAATCACGACATGCCACCTCTGCCAAATGACAGGACCACCACCAAAACATGAACCATTACAAATGTCAGAAATCCCAAGAGCGGTGTGGACAACACTAGCGGCTGACTTCTTCGGGCCACTAGACACAGGCAGCTATTGCTTGTGGTCATTGATGAATACCCGCGATTCCCCATAGTGCGTCAGGTGTCATCGACGTCAGCGACAGCAACCTTACCGATACTAGATGACATCTTTGCGGCCTGGGGCTCACCAGAAACACTAAAAACAGACAACGGGCCCCCATTCTCAGGAGAAGAATTCTGCAGGTTCATGGCCTACCTGGGAATAAACCACAGGAAGATAACTCCGTTGTGGCCTCAAGCGAATGGAATGGTGGAGAGGTTCATGGGGAACATCAAAAGGCGGTTCAAAGGGCGAAGTTGGCGCAGATATCAATTGGCCAGGCTCTATGCCAGGTGCTACGTGACTATAGAAACACGCCCCATAACTCCACCGGAAAATGCCCTGCAGAGCTAGTACTGGGAAGGACAAGCAGAACAAGACTGCCACAAGTAGAAGCAACTATGACACCAGGACACAGCAGCATTGAGGCAAGAGACAAGGAGGCTAAAGAAAAAATGAAAAGATACGCAGACGCCAGGCGACACGCCGTCTCGTCGCACCTGAAAGAAGGGGACACTGTGGTAGTGCGTCAAAGACAACAAAGGAAGTCTGACAGCATGTTCTCAACAGACCCGCTAACAGTAACTCAAGTGAAAGGCCCAATGATCACAGCGGAGTCAGAACACCGAAGGATAACACGGAACAGCTCACACTTCAAAGAACTCAAGGAGAAGAATGAAGAAGACCAAGAAAAGGACACAGCAGAAAGAGAATGGTCGGAACACGAGAGAAAGGGAACACACAATGGGGAGGGGCCATCAGAAGAGCAACAGACGGAGGCTTGCCCAAGAAGAGTAAGCAGACGGCCGAAAAGACTAATAGAAGAAATGTAACGATGGGAGATGCATTTATCTCTATCTTATCTGTTCTTATCTCTATCGACACATCTCTGTGTTTTCAACTTCTCGTCATTTCTTTATGACAAAAAGGGGAGATGTAGTGACCTGGAGACGGGCACTAGGACCCCAGAGTGGACAGTGGGGACAAGGGAAACCGGACACCACATCCGGTCAGGGTATGGGGACAAGGGGCAGTACCGAGGAGCAGGGGAAGAATAGAGACACGTGTGTGGGCAAGGAGCAGAGAAGTAAATAAAGAATACTAAGTCTCTTACCTGTGTCCTGCGTACGTCTGTGGGGGTTCAGGGACACGACATTGTCCATATATGTCATAGCATTGCTTTGAATGCGGAGTTGGGCTATGAATACGTAGTTGGAAATAAAATATGTCTTTGTATTATAAAAAGTATTTGACTGGACATTGATTTATTGACATTGCTGTGTTCTCTTTGAGTTATGAGTTGTGTTCACTGACCTGTAGTCCCTCCCCATCAATGTCAAGAGGAGTACTTGGAACAGTTCCTCAGGATCCATAGTAGGTCAGGCCACGGGTCATCAGGAGTAAAGGGCCTCAACTCCCACGGTTGGGTCCAGAAACCCCTGCGTGCCCCGTAGCCCTCCGAAAAAGGTTCTGACACTAGGTAAACCAAATCTCTTATGGTGCCCAGGAGAGAATGCATGGGGCTTGGCTTCACATTATTTCCTGGTGTGGTTTTCATGTCTGGAGGTAGTTACATCACAAGTAATGACTGGGACCAAGACGAAGGACGTAGAGGTAATGTGTTAAAGTCTTTGGTCTACTTAAGCCTCACAAGAGACTTCCAGAAATGTTTCTGAATATTAGAGAATTTTCGAGTTTTCTTTTCCTTGAGAGGTTGGTTAGCGTGTTACTTTTTCTTGCAAAGGAAAACTTTCCGAGCGTGAATTAAACGACTAGAAAAGCCTTGATTGAAACAGCAGAATGCCTGGAATAGCAAAGGAAACTTCCTCCCAGCCCTGGTCTAGACGCCCAACGCTCCGAGCCAGAAGGGGCCTGTGACAGGGCTGCTCTGAAGTGATGAATTTGCCAATGCGAGCATTTTTTGCAAAGCCTGTCCGGAGATTGTTTACTTTATAAAGAATGGCGGTTTCATCAACTTCCCCATAGCGTTCCGCTTCACCTCACCTGAAACTCTCGGGAGACAAAGGCGCATCCGACGGATGAATACATGTATAGAGATGCCTCTCAGGTGAGCACAAACCTTACTGGTCGCACCTGCCGAGGCATGCTCGTTATTAGAAAGTCACCTGTCCTTTAAAGACACAGGCTCTTTTAAGATTACGAAATGTCAGCTGAAATCAGAGTATGCACGGACTAACACCCAGGCCTCCGCTTTCTTCCCCTTCTCTTCTGCACTGCACTGTAAACCGACACGTGCACAGCACCACAGGAATACATACATACATACATGCAGGAAAACGGCTTTTGATCCCTTCCTTATTTAAGTAAATTATGTAGTATTAATATAACAGCGTACCAGAAATACTTTAAATTAAAGGAGCGCAAAAGGCTGGGGCCCACAAATTGTCCTAATGGAAAACTATCCTCTCCGGGATCCTGTCAAGTTATCTTTAGCTTTAACTAATTTCCTGGGAATTTTCACTGGCCCATTTGTTTAAGTACATCATTTGCATATTGGCCACTATTTCTAACATACAATATCCTGCAGGTTAAATCTAGTTGATGCACACGTCTGTTAAGACACTCCCTTACTTATTTAGGTTGCAGAGGAAGTGACGTAAGGGCCAGAGCTGCCGGTTTTGGAACTGGGGAACCAGGTTCGAGTCTCGGAGTCCACTCAACATCCTGTAATTCTGGGCAAATCACTTCGGGTCGAGTTCGCACTATATAAATCTGGAAAAAAGCATCATCTAATGGATATATCTTCTGATGCGTGGTGAAAGTGCTATAGCATAGTCTGGCCAGATTCTTTACGTTTACCCTGACCGCATAGCTTTCTTATGTGGGAGAGTTGGTCTTAGTAAAAAGTATACCTCTCGACAGTGGGCAGTCACGAGCGAAAGGTACATGAGATACTTTATTCTCGAGAACATCTGGCGAAAATGGGGATCTTGTGAAGAAAAGTATCAGAAAAGACCTCAACATTCACTCAGATGCCCCTCCTCGCACAGCGTGTATAAAGCCTACAGTTCTCATGTGAATTACATGTACTATGTTAGAAAAATCTACACAACCTTCTATCTAAATCCTCCCCCTTGGTTGCAGAATGCATCAGGAGAAGACGGGACCATAGCACATGGAATTCCACCACTCGATTCTCTCACATGGATGCAAATCCTCCAAATGAGGACTTAACACTTCCTCCACTAATCAATGGACCTTTAATTTCCACCTAGTTCCAAGTCATGCTAAGTTTCCTCTAGTGCGCTTTCCATTTGCAAATTATGTACACCAGCTTTCATTTATTTAATTGACTCCAACTCACAGAATGCACTGGTTTGTTAGAAAAATCACATCACTGGACCCCTGGTGCCCTTCTGACGCGGAATCCTCTGGCAAGGCTACAGTGAATCACACAGTACTTTTTCCTACATGTATTTGATTTCTGTAAACAGCTCCGCTCACACAAACAGAGCAGCCATTTATAAATGGTGCTTGGAAAAATGAGCTCTTTGAGATATGTGTGTATGTGTCATCGGTGGAGCACAGGTCGGCTCTGTCGTGGCATGAGGCAGCAATCAGACACCGACAAATACACAGTTTAAAGTTTCCACCTTGTTCTACTGACGCATTTCTTGTGATACCCAAGACCTCATAGCCTGCTTAAGGAAATGAGGCATAATGGGTAAATGGCTACATCCTGAAGCAGATTTTAAATCCTGGCTTCTCATGTTTATGTGATCGAATTGTGTGATTGTAAGAAACACGCCTGCCAAGGCATGGGAGAAAGGGGCCACAGAGTTGATGTGTGCTGTGTCTGAGTTCTCACACTATCTCTGCAGAAGGCTCCTGGTTTCAAACAGGCTGGAGTGCACCCTTTACTCGCGTTTTCTCTCATTCATTATTTGACGTACCCTGTAGAGTTAATTAATTGCAACACCTGTGGGCGCCCAGAAGGTAGGCAGTGTATAATGCCTGCTCGAACATCCTCTGTATTACCACCTTTATGATAGGCTTCACATAGCCTAAAACAGATAGGGGCTGGACAGAAAATAGACCTGGGCACCAAAATAAATGTGGACCCCATTAGTGAATTAGATGTGTGAAAACGTGGCCCATGTTTGCAAACTAGGGCAATTTTGAACTTGTGAAGACATGCTGTATAAGTGTTTTATAAGACATGGAAGACTGCATGGATTTGAGCTTGCTACAACCATTGGGCCTGATTCACAGAACTAACTTACGTCAAAAACGTAAAGTTAGTACTTTTTGGTATTCACAGAATACACTTACTCATTTTGGTATTCACAGACTGAACTTACTCATTTCGGTATTCACAGAAGTTAGTAGCCCTAACTTTAGGACTCCTAAATGCCTTCTGTGAATACCGAAAGTCTTAAAGTTAGGATTTTTCTCAGTTTAGGAGTAGTAAAGTTAGGACTCCTAACTTTAGGACTCCTAAATGCCTTCTGTGAATACCGACAGTCTTAAAGTTAGGATTTTTCTCAGTTTAGGAGTAGTAAAGTCCTAACTTTACTACTCTAAATTGAGAAAAATCCTAACTTTAAGACTTTCGGTATTCACAGAAGGCATTTAGGAGTCTAAAGTTAGGAGTCCTAAGTTTACTACTCCTAAACTGAGAAAATCCTAACTTTAAGACTTTCGGTATTCACAGAAGGCATTTAGGAGTCCTAAAGTTAGGGCTACCAACTTCTGTGAATACCGAAATGAGTAAGTTCATTCTGTGAATACCAAAATGAGTAAGTGTATTCTGTGAATACCAAAAAGTACTAACTACGTTTTTGACGTAAGTTAGTTCTGTGAATCAGGCCCAATGTTTGTCTTAATAACATCGCAACCAACAGTAAAATTTGGCCCAGCCGACCATAAAACTGGCCCACAAACAGCCCAAAAAATGGCCCACAGTGACATGTTAGACCAGCCTGTCGGCCACTGCCTGATTGCGATGGATTTAGGTCCAGATGTGTAACTGGGGTGAATGTTTGACAATATTAAAAATTCCGTCATCATCTTTTTGTGTTGCAATTTTCGCCCTACGTGGGATGGGTATCCCCAGACATGGGTCCCGTGCTCGCTATGCCACCGAATTTAAGCTAGCCTGGCTGATGAGGGGTGATACCCCGAACCCGATCCCAGGATGCTTGTTTTCCAGTCCAGGGAAGACCTAGCCTGGCAGTTCAGGCTGGAGAGTTTCCTTAGGGAGCAGGGTCAAGACTGATTTGAATATGGATGGGTTCAAACTTGAATGGTGTGGCCATAAAAAAAAAGATGGATTTAGGCCCAGATCTGTGATGGCGGTGAATTTTTGACAATGTTCAGCATTCCGTCCATCATCTTTTTGTGTTGCAATTTTCACCCTAAGTGGGAAGGGTATACCCAGATGTGGGTCCTGTGTTTGCTACGCCACCGGATTCAAGCTAGCCTGGCTGATGAGGGGTGATATCCCAAAACCGGTGCCAGGATTCTTGTTTTGCAGTTTAGGGAGGACCTGGCCTGGCAGTTCCGGCTGGACTGTTACCATGGGCAGCAAGATCAAGACTGAATTATATATGGCTGGGTCCAATCTGGAATGGCGTGGTGAGCAAAAAAAACTATGGATTTAGGCTCAGATCTGTGACTGGTGGTGAATGTTTTACAAGGTTCAGCATTCCGCCCATCATCTTTTTGTGTTGCTGATTGCCCTGTAGGCCAGTCTGACCCTGGATCTAAATACATGATTTTTATGTTTCGTCTATGCAGTGCATTCACTGTGCTTTGAGATGTATTGTTTACAATTAAGTGGGCTTACAACCTGCCCACAGCATATCATTAGTTGTTTTTGTTGCCACACTCATTTGCACTCTTTCGACTGCTTAGCTCTTGTAGGCTTACGTTCTTTCGTGTGTTTGCTCCTCCCCGGAGCATGGACCAAGCATATTTGTTCTTCCTCGTCTTTTTGCAACACAATTTTTTTACTTTATAAGTGTTTTGGTATTATTCCTGGACGTGCAATGTGCTTTTCTTCTTTTAACACAGGCATAGGGCTTCTTATTTATGTTGCTTTCACCCTACCTGCTGTCTCTATTGATGCTTTAGTTGCACCTACAACTGTACTCCCTATGCCACTCCACACCACTCAATGCCACTCTACACCACTCCACACTACTCCACTCCATACCACTCTCCACCACTCCACTCTACTCTATGCCACACCAATGTACTCTATGCCACTCCACTCTACACCACTTCACTCAACTCTCCATCACTCCATGCCACTGTACTCTACACCATTCTACTCTACGCCACTGTACTCTACGCTATTCCACTCCACACCACTCTACTCTACTCCAGTCTACTCTATGTCACTCCACTCTACTCTATGCTGCTCCCCTCTTCTGTGTCACCTCTTAACTGCCTCTAGAAAGAATGTTTAGGCTGCATTTCTTAGGAGCAGAATCTAAAAGTGTTTATTTTCAACCAGTTTGCATCCACAAATTGCGTGCAACAATTCTCCACCTCCTATATTCCTTTAAATCCTGCATTAAAAATTGACATTCTATCAAACTTTTGTTAATGTTACTTACTTCCATACCTTTTTTTTTTTTAAAGTGCATCACTGTTTCCCTTCTCCTTTTGACTGCCTCTTCTTTTCTATGCAAGTTTCTCTAAATCTCATCCATCTTAAGCTCTATAGGAAACCATAACTATCTTATTAATTCCAGCAATTGCTTCTCACATAGCCCCTCGAATGATCACAACTGTGTCAATATTGTACCACAAAGAAACTGGCATGAATTCATGGAATGAGCATGCAAATTTAACCCCAAAAACTAATGGACTGACCACTAACTTTGATTTCCCGGGTAGAGTTCTACTCTCCGTAAAGTTCTTTGAAGTCTCGTCAGGGGTAGTAAGCGCTATATAAATGCAATTTAAATAAATAAAAATACTCTACACCACTCCACACAATGCCACTCTATGGCACTACACCATTCTACTCTACGTCACTCCACTATACTCTATGACACTCCACGCTACTCCATGTCATTCTACTCTATGCCACTATATTCTACGCCACTCAACGCCACTCCACACAACTCTACTCCACTCCACCCTTTGCACTCTACCCTATGCCACTCCACTCTACGCCACTTTACTCTATGCTACTCCATTCCACACAATGTCACTCTTTGCCACTCTATTCCATGCTACTCTATGCCACTCCACTCTACTCCATACCACTCAACTCCATGCTACTCTATTCAACCCCACCCTACTCTACGCACCTCTACTCTAAGCCACTCTGTGCCACTCCAGTCTATGCCACCCCACTCTACGCAACTCTATTTCACTCCTCACAATTTAATTGTGCGCACTCACACCACTCCACTCCACTCTATGTCACACCACTCCATGCCACTCAACTCTATGCCACTCCACTCCACTCTACGTCACTCCACTCTATATCACTCCACTCCACTCTAGGCCACTCCACTTTACGCTGATCCATTCCACTCTATGTCACTCTCCGCCACTCTACTCTCTGCCACTATACTCTATGCCACTCTACGCCACTTTACTTTAAGCCACTCCACTCTATGGCACTCTACTCTACGCCTCTTCACTCTGTGCCACTGTACTCTATACCACTCTACTCTACGCTACTCCACTCTACTGAATACCACACACTACCCTACTCTATTGAAAAGCACTCTACTGTATGCCACTGTAATCTACGCAACTCCGTGTCACTCCATTGTACACCACTCCACTCTACTCTATGCCACTGTACTCTACACCACTCTACTCTAAGCCACTGTACTCTACGCCACTTCACTGTACTCTGCACTACTCCGTGGCACTCAATTCTACGCCAATCCACTCTATGCCACTTCACTCCACTCTCCTCTATGCCTCTTCCTCAATGCCAATCTACCTATGCCATGCCACTAACCTTTAGCCATGCTGAGCAGCAGCCACGCTGCTGTACAACAGGGCTAAAAGACATTGGTAAAATCAATAGCTCTCACATAGGCAAGACCTATTGGCTTCTGTTTCTGCTCTTTGACATTAAGTGTCATGGTCAGTAGACGGCATACTGCTTTTTTAAGCACTGTGTGCCACTGTGTCCTGAGCCAGAAGTTTCTGAGGTAGTATCGTCTAACTTTCATTATGTGTAAATAGTCATGTCTTGATAGCCTACCTTGAAATGCAAAACAGACACTTTTTAAACTTATTTAGACCCACAGTATAAACGTCAACTTGTGGCCTTAAGGGTTCAGCAGAAGCTGGTGGTGAGGCATTTAAGTAATCTATGCACTGCTGTGTACTCAGACCTGCATCTGTGGCAATGCCAAGACATGTACTGGCTTTGTGACCATTGTCCTGATGTGCTTGGGGAGGCCGGGCACAGCCTCTGTGTCTTCCCACAGCCCATTTCCCTCTCCAGCTGTGCTTTTACTGGGTGGAGATCCGCACCTGATAAAATCGGATGTCTTGTTTCTGAACCTGATCATTTCTGGTCTCGAAACTCGCCAGCACTCTCAGTTGCATCCTATAATAAAGCCTTTATATGAACATTCTGTTAATTTAATATTTTAACATTGGAATCTTGGGAGCTCTTTTGCAAACAATGAAGTGGGTCAGGGCTTATAATGGCTGATATAAACCTTCTGCTCCAACATTCAATGTTTGTATTTCTGGTTCTCCCTTTTTAAATTGGAACATTCTATCCTCAGTGGGTGGAATGTCCAAATAGACTTACAGCCCTTTTGCCTAGGGCTATACCGGTTATTAAAGGCCCTCTCCCTCATTACAGGCCCTTGCCGCTCGTGTACCGGACCTTTAACAACGGGTGTGGCCCTTACCATCAAGCTACAGGGCTATAATAATAGTTAATTTTCAAATAGCACTTAATAATGAAGTGCTACTTTGTGTCAGCATTGTAAAGATGAAGTGTTATTCTTTCAAATATAATTGTACTCAACTCATTGGCCTCTGAAGAATGATAAGAATGAGATGGACTTACCTCAATTTCAACTGGTGTTTTACGGGTCACACTAGATTTCAGCTGTTAGCAGGATTGTTTTCAGTGTAGACATAAAATATAAGAAGTGAAACTACATGCCCCATAAAGCATGTTGAAGGGCCAAGTGCGGCATGATGATGTCACACAAGACATGTGTGAGCTCCCTTAGCAACTTTGTTCTCATTGAACCGCCTTGTCGAGACATACTTTCGCCATGTACTGAGTGGCATATTTATCATTAAGTCATGCAGCGCAGTGCAGCGCAGCACGCCACCTTGCTGCGCTGCATGACAGGGAAAGGGCAGGAATGCACCATATTTAACATAATATGGCACATTCCTGTCTTTTCCTAGCATTGGGACACAATGGACACCTTCCTGCGCAAAAAAAATCCATTGAGGCATTTTCCATTTTCTATGTGTGCTGCAGAATGCAGCACACATAGAAAGGAAAAAAACTAGGAGAAATAAAGATATTTCTCCTCATTACGCCTCCCCTGTACCAGTAATGGTAAATCTGCGAATGCGACAAAATCCATGGGTGTTACCTGGGTACACCCACACACCACCCATGGAACACCTCCTTAGGGCAGAGTAACGTTACACAGCGATTTGCACTGCGTTACTCCAGATTTATCAAGCTACTCAGGATCATGCAAGGTGGCCATGCGTGGCTTGATAAATCACACTTAAGGGTTGCGTTGCTTTTGCACCCCATTGCGTGGCATAAAAGCAACACAACCCTATGCTGAAAATACCCCTAAATGTCAGTACACTGCACCACCTAAATTCTTCTTTTCACTCCAGTTACACAGTTGTGTGGCGTATTTAAGAGTCATGGTTAAATAACGTCAATAGCATTCTTGCAGTTAGCTGCACATGTGAAAATGGTTATTATAGTGCTAATGAGCAGTTAGACATTTTACAAGGGAACAGGGGGAAACCTGGAAAGGAGTCGATGCAGCAAGTATAAAATATTTGTTGTCTGTACTGGTAGAAATAACTATATTCTTTCATCTTCTTATTAAATGTGTTTACATTTAAAGTAGAATTTTTCATCTAGCTGGATGAAGCAAAAATTAACCCTGTATGTACTTACAAGGAGTTCTGGAACAATTTCTTTAAGCAGGAATTACAGTGTGCAGTTTTAAGCTGCCATGTTGACCTGGCAAGTTAACCCTTTTGTCAGGCCCAAACCTTCCTTTTAATAAATATCAATCACCCCCTAAGGTAGGCCCTGGACAGCCGCAAGGGCAGGGTGCAGTGTATTTATGAAGTTGGACATGTACTTTTAAGTTTCACATGTCTAGGTAGTGAAAAACTCTTAAATTCGGTTTCCACTACTGCAAGGCCTATCTTACCCATAGGGTAACATTGGGATTGCTTTATTGCACCTTATAAGTGTAATTCCCAATTGGGACAAGATAGAAATTTCGAGTTTGGTGTCTCTCCACTGGCTCCCCGTACAAAAGAGATGCCAATTCAAGCTGGTGACCCATGCACACAAGGCTCTACACAACCAAGGACCCACCTACATTAACCACCGCCTGAACTTCCACCAACCATCGAGAATACTACGCTCTTCCTTCCTTTCACTTGCCCATACTCCCCGCATCTACCGAAGCAGAAATGGAGGATACTCATTTGAGATGTCATCAATGATGTCATCAGTGATGTCACTGACCATGTCATGAGTGATGTAATATGTGACATCATCAGCAGTGCATTGCGGGGGCGTGAGTTATAGTTGGCTCAACTAACTATAACAGCTGAATTTCTCTGGTTTTGTACGAGTGAAAGTCCAACTAACTATAACGTCCCTGAAACCTGTGGGTTTTTCAGTGAATTTCTAAGGTTTTTTAAATGATAATTTCTAACTATAACGTCCCTGAAACCTATGGTTTTTTCAGTGAATTTCAAAGGTTTTTTAAATGGTAATTTCCAAATATAACGTCCCTGAAACCTATGATTTTTTCACTGAATTTCAAAGGTTTTTTAAATGCTAATTTCTACTATGCCTACAGAGGTAGGACATGTGCAGAAAGAGGAAGAAAGGCGCAGAAAGAAGCAAGAGAAATGCAGAAAGAGGCAACAGAAGTCCAGAAAGAGGAAGAAAGGTGCAGAAAGAAGCAAGAGATATGCAGAAAGAACCAACAGAGGTGCAGAAAGAGGCCTTGCTGCAAAGTCATCCTGTGCCCCCAACTTTTTGCTGACTGGTACTGGTGGTAACTGACTCTGACTAACCAGGCCTGGAGCCAGTGCTATGCTTAAAGACACTTAGAATACAGTTAAAACACCTACATGCACTAGGGTACACTATGAGTTGGGGTACCCCTGTGATTGGCATGACCTCCCCTGTAAGGCACTAGTACATAATAGGGCAGAGAGATTAAAACTACCTCTAAGTCGGAGTGTAGAAAGAGGCAAGAGAAGTGCAGAAAGAAGCAACAGAGGTGCCGAAAGAGGCAAGAGAGGTGCAGAAACAGGCAAGAAAGGTGCAGAAAGAGGGGTGTAGAAAGAAGCAAGAGGGGTGCAGAAAGAAGCAAGTGAGGTGCAGAAAGTGGCAACAGAGGTGCAGAAAGACACAAGAGAGGTGCAGAAACAAGCAGGAGAAGTGCAGAAAGAGGCCAGAGAATTGCTGAAAGAAGCAACAGAAGTGTGGAAAGAAACGAGAGAAGTGCAGAAAGAGGCAAGTGAGGTGCAGAAAGAGGCAAGAAAGGTGCAGAAAATGTCAAGAGAACAGCAGAAAGAGGCAAGGGGGATGCAAAAAAAGGGAAGAAGGGTGCAGGAAGAAGCAAGTGAGGTGCAGAAAGAAGCAAGAGAAGTGCAGAAAGAAGCAAGAGAAGTGCAGAAAGAAGCAAGAGAGGTGCAGAAAGAGGAAAGACAAGTGCATAAAGAGACAACAGTGGTACAGAAAGAGACAACAGGGGTGTAGAAAGAAGCAAGAGAGGTGCAGAAAGAGGCAATAGAAGTGCAGAAAGAAGCAACAGAGGTGCAGAAAGAGGCAAGAGGGGTGCAGAAAGAGGATAGAGAAGTGCAGAAAGAAGCAAAAGAGGTGCTCAAAGAGGCAAGAGGGGTGCAGAAAGAGGCAAGAGCAGTGCAGAAAGAACTAAGATGTGCAGAATGAGGCAAGAGAGGTGCAGAAAGAGGCAAGAGATGTGCATAAAAAGGGAAGAAGGGTGCAGAAAGAAGCAAGAGAAGTGCAGAAAGAGGCAAGTGAGGTGCAGAAGGAGGCAAGAGAACTGCAGAAACAGGCAAGAGAGTTGCAGAAACAGGCAAAAGGGGTGCAGAAAGAGGGAACAGGTGTGCAGACAGAGGCAAGAGAGGTGCAGAAAGAGGGAAGAGGGGTACAGAAAGATGCAAGAGGGATGCAGAAATTTGCAACAGAGGTACAAAAAGAAGCAAGAGCAGTGCAGAAAGAACCAACAGAGGTGCAGAAAGAGGCAAGAGGGGTACAGAAAGAGGCAAGAAAAGTGCAGAAAGAAGTAAAAGAGGTGCAGAAAGAGGCAAGAGAACTGCAGAAAAAGGCAAGAGAGGTGCAGAAAGAGGCAGGAGAGGTGCAGAAAGAAGCAAGAGAAGTGCAGAAAGAAGCAAGAGAGGTGCAGAAAGAGGAAAGACAAGTGCAGAAAGAGACAACAGCGGTGCAGAAAGAGACAACAGGGGTGCAGAAACAAGCAAAAGAAGTGCAGAAAGAGGCAATAGACGTATAGAAAGAAACAACAGAGGTGCAAAAAGAGGCAAGAGGGGTGCAGAAAGAGGAGAGAGAAGTACAGAAAGAAGCAAAAGAGGTGCTCATAGAAATAAGAGGGGTGCATAAAGAGGCAAGAGCAGTGCAGAAACAACCAAGAGATGTGCAGAATGAGGTAAGAGAGGTGCAGAAAGAGGCAAGATATGTGCAGAAAAAGAGAAGAAGGGTGCAGAAAGAAGCAAGAGAAGTGCAGAAAGAGGCAAGCGAGGTGCAGAAGGAGGCAAGAGAACTGCAGAAAGAGGTAAGAGAGTTGCAGAAACAGGCAAAAGAGGTGCTGAAAGAGGGAAGAGGGGTACAGAAAGAGGCAAGAGGGATACAGAAATTTGCAACAGAGGTGCAAAAAGAAGCAAGAGCAGTGCAGAAAGAACCAACAGAGGTGCAGAAAGATGCAAGAGGGGTACAGAAAGAGGCTAGAAAAGTACAGAAAGAAGCAAAAGAGTTGCAGAAAGAGGCAAGAGAACTGCAGAAAAAGGCAAGAGAGGATTCAGAAAGAGGCAGGAGAGGTGCACAAAGAGGCAAAAGGGGTGCAGAAAGAGGCAAGAGGGGTGCAGAAAGAAGCAAGAGAAGTGCAGAAAGAAGCAACAGAGGTGCTTAAAAGAGGCAAGAGGGGTGCAGAAAGAGACAAGAAAAGTGCAGAAAGAAGCAAAAGAGGTGTAGAAAGAAGGAACAGAGGTGCAGAAAGAGGCAGGAGGGGTGCAGAAATAGGGAAGAGGGGTGCAAAAAGAGGCAAGAGAGGTGCAGAAAGAGGCAAGAGGGGTGCACAAAGAAGCAAGTGAGGCAGAAAGAGGCAACAGAGGTGCAGAAAGAGGCAAAAGAGGTGCAGAAAGTAGAAGAGATGTGCAGAAAGAGGCAAGAGAAGTGCAGAAAAAGAAAGAAAGGTGCAGAAAGAAGCAACAGAAATGCAGAAAGAGGCAAGAGAGGCACAGAAAGAAGCAAGAGGGGCTTGCACGCCATTAGCATCAATTTAACACCCACATTTAGCAATAAGTAACAGGTGACCATTCTAGGTTTACAAAGGACCTTCCACCACGCTGTAACACTTGTCGCTGCATTTTTGGTAACGTTTGAGCCATTTGAACTAGAAACAAGGCTTTTTTTGTTCAAACCTGCAGATTAGGCAGCAGATGATGGATTATGTGGCTAATGCGGAAAATGTATAATTGTGCGAAAGTTGGTGCAGCCAAACAGTCGCATAATTCCAGTGGCCCTGCTCATACCTCTAACTAGGTCCAGAAGTGCTCCTCAGTGATTCCTTCTTTTTTTTGTCTCATTGAGTTCATAGTTTAGCTTCTATGGAAACGAGGAAGACTAAACCTGAGGTTACCACTCCACAACACAGACTACCATACCACATAATTGCTCTCCATAACACATAATCCCACTCTCCATAATTCCTATACACTAAATACCACATACTTTCTATCCACATAATTTCACTGCACAACATACCACATAATTCCACTACACACAACGTACATCCACTCCACTCCAAAAAACATTAGTAAAAACTTTTACATTTACAACGCCAATAGCTCTAACTCTTGCAAATGTGAGACCTATTAAATTACAAATGCTTCTTTAACTGATGGTCACATTTGCAGAGTGGTGGAGAAAGGGGGCTGGGCCTTCAACCAGCACTCAGGAATTCCACTGCGTAGGACTTACAGGAGGTACCAGGTGGGCTTCTTGGCCCCCAAAGTACCTCAGGAGTAAAGTGGACTTCATCCCCCAACCAGTACTGTGCCAGGAGGCGCGTTTGCAGAGTGGTGGAGAAAGGGGGGGTGTGGCCTCCGAAGACCTCTTAGCAATCCCACTGTGTGGGACTTAATGGAGTTAACAGGAGGGGTAGTTGGCCCCCAAGGCCAACTACACCTCCTATTACCTCCAGTAAGTCCCACACAGCAGCATTGCTTAGTTCTCATAGCAGGCCATGCCCCCTTTCCCCACCACTTTGCAAACGCGCTCCCTGGCGCACTCTTGGATGGGGATTAAAGTCCACTTCGCTGCTGGGGGTCCCTAGGGGCCAACTAGCCTACCTGATACCTCCAGTATACCCCAGATAGTGGGATTGCTGATAGGTGGACACAGGCCACGCCCCCTTTGTCCACCACTCTGCAAATGCACCTCCTGGCGCACTCTTGGTTGGGGATGAAGTCCCCTTGCCTCCTGAGGGTCCCTGGGGGCCAACTAGCCCACCAGGTACCTCCAGTAAGGCCCACACAGCTGGATTGCTGAAAGTGGTCAGAGGCCATGCCCCTTTTTTACACCACTCTGCAAATGCACCTCCTGGTGCACTGCTGCTCGGGGGATGAAGTCCACTTGTGTCCTGAGGTCCTCAGGACACAAGAGGACCTCATCGCCCCTCCAGCAGTGCGCCAAGAGGCGTGTTTGCAGAGTGGTGTAAAAAGGGGCGTGGCCTCGGACCACCTCTCAGGAATCCCACTGTGTGGGGATTACTGGAGGTACCTGGTGGTCTAATTGGCCCCTAAGGACCCTTAGGATTGAAGGGGACTTAACCCCAATTCAGAACGTGCCAGGAGGTGCGTTTGCACAGTGGTGCAGGGAGGGGGCGGGGCCTATGGCGAGATGCCGGCTTTTCTTTAAAAAAAATATTTTTAGAAGGGGGGCTGTGTGGCCCCCCTTCTTATAGTATTTTCTGGGCCCTGGGGACCCCATCCCCCAGGGCCTGACCATTTTTTTCTTTTTTAATTAAAAAAAAACGGGAAGGGGGCTGTGTGGCCCCCCTTCTCTGTGCCACTATTGGCCCTGGGAACCCCATCCACCAGGGCCTGGCCTCGTTTTTATATATATATTTTTTCCGGGAGGGGGCCGCATGGCCCCGGGGACCCCATCCCCCAGGGCCTGGCCTCGTTTTTTAATTTTAATTTTCCTGGGAGGGGGGCTGCGTAGCCCCCCTCCCCTGGGCCACTTCTGACCCCAGGGACCCCATCCCCCAGGGCCTGGCCAGCCTGTTTTTTGGGGGGAGGGGGCGGCATGGCCCCCCTTCTGAGGCCAATTATGGCCCCGGGGACCCCATCCCTAAGGGCCCGGCCTTATTTAAAAAAAGAAACAAAAAACATCAAAAGGGAGGGGGCCGAGTGGCCCCCTTCCCGGGCCACTTCTGGCCCCGGGGGCCCCATCCCCCTGGGCCGGTCCTCAAGTTGGGGACAGCGGGGGGAGCCCCAATGCCCCCATGGTCCCTGCCGGCTCCCCACCTCCTGCGGGAGCCGGCATTGCTTTTGGGCAAGGGGAGCTGCTGACATGCAGCTCCCTTTGCCCAAAAGCAATTCTGCTTTGCTTCTTGGAAGCGTGAGCAGGTTTCCTGCACTCGCTTCCAAGAAGAAAAGCAGTGTTTGCTATGGCAGGACGGGAGCCGTGCTCCCGCCCTTCCATAGCAAACGGCAATGTCCCAGGGGTGGGCACCCCGAGACATTGCAGGAGGGGGGGGGGTGGCGGTCCACAGGGCCAAGGAGGGCTCCAGGAGGGGGGCCGCGTGGCCCCCCTCCCAACTGTTTAAAGCTCTGGGGAGGTGGGGGTCCCCGGGGCAGGGGGTCAGCCACGGACCCCCGCATTTTAATGAAGAGTGCCCCAGGGAGGTGGTGGTTCCCATGGCAGTGTGGGGGGGGCTCGAGCCCTCCCACACTTTCTTTTTCAAAATAGCCCCGGGAGGTGGCGGTCCCTGGGGCTGTGGGAGGGGCCGCGTGGCCCCCCACATTTAAATCATGTAGCTCTGGGGAGGTGGTGGTCCCCAGGGCTTGGGGGGGCCCGCAAGGCCCCCCACATAAAATAATTTAAAGCCCTGGGGAGGTGGTGGTCCCCAGGGTTTGGGGGGGGCCCATGAGGACCCCGCCCTAAAATGTAAATGCACAGAGGAGGTGGCGGTCCCCGGGGCAGCATGGGGGGGAGCAGGAGCCCCCCCACGCATTTTTTAAAAAAGCCCCGGGGAGGTGGCAGTCCCCGGGACTGCGGGGGGGCTGTGTGCCCCCGCTTATTAATTGGACATTGCCCCCGGGACCTGGCCCACCCGGGGGCTTAAGGAAAATGAAACGTGGGAGCCGTGCTTTGTTTTTTTTTGTTTTTTCGGCCGGATTCGCGCACCCAGCGCGAATTCGGCCGATTTAAAAAAAAATGCTTTTTTTGGCCCTGGGGGTCTGGGTGTTTCTACCCTGCCCCCTTTTCTTGTTTTTTATCTTTTTTTTACCTTTTTCTTGTGACTCGGTTTTACCGAGTCACAAGATGGCTGCCAACACTTCCTGGTTTAGAGAGTTGGCAGCCAATCAGAATGAAGCTCGTGCTCGGGAGGGTTTGCGAATCCTCCTCGGTGCTCAGATATCGATATTTTTATTTTTTGAATTTCTCAGGAACTACTGAACAGATTTACACCATTTAAAAAAAGGGTGCTTTCTGAACCAAGAGCTACCTTTTTGCCAAATTTGGTGTAATTTGGTGTAATTCCGTTCAGCAGTTCGGGCTGTAGCCGTGTCTAAAGTTCCTATGGAAATTAACATGGGGAAAATGTGCTTTGGGACCCCCCTTTTTTCTTATCATATATGACTTGAGTGCGCCATATGATGATCTTTCTTCTGTTCCATCTTCCTTGGGATTATAATTACTACTTGATGAATTTGAAATACCCGTTACCTGTCATGATATTTACATGATCATTTGTATATGGTAACTTTCTATCATTTTCATCCTAGCTCAAATATTGCTTGTAATGTAACCCATTTTAACTTTTTAACTCCTTACTTGTGTGCATCAATTTCTGATTTTTATGTATAGCTGTTGTTTCGAAACTGTATTTCTTTTTATCCAAATACAATAAAATATTTGAACTCAAAACACCTTAGAAATTCACTGAAAAAAACACAGGTTTCAGGGACATTATAGTTAGGAATTAGCATTTAAAAAACCTTAGAAATTATTGGGAAAAAACACAGGTTACAGTAACATTATAGTTAGGCTGACATTTCACTTGTTCAAAACCTGTGAAATTCAGCTGTCATAGTTACATCACCCATGACATGGTCAGTGACATCACTGATGACATCTCAAATGACATCACTGATGACATCATCCACATAATCTCTGATGCACCTACTCACACCCCAATATAACCTTTCATACACCCACTCCAAATTTCAGACTACCATTCTCGAAACCATAGACGCACCAATACCAGTTAGTACATACCCACTCACTGAGTCATAGGTTTACTCATGCATCCACTCACTCACCCATACAACCACTCATACACCCAGTCACTCACCAATACAGGCACTGCTATATCCACTCATACACCCATACAGACACTCACACACCGCCACTCACCCATAGAGCGACTCACCCAAAGGGTCAATCACGCTGCCACATACTCACCTATACAGTTATACACACGCCACCTCACTTATTCATACAGATACTAACAAATAGTCTCTTATACAATCACTGACACAAGCACACACTCATCCATACAGTCACTCTCACAATCACCCACTAACACATACAGGGGGATATTCTCAAGGAGCCATCGCCGATTTATCGGCACTTTAGCACCACAAAAGTAGAGATAGACTAATCGCCCCATTCACAAGCTGGTGCAAACTGTCGACATCGCCGGTTTTCCTGCGATAGCTGCCGCAAAACACATCGCCATGGATGAGAGCGACAAACAACGCTAATGACATGCAGAGTAGGCGTTCCCGTGCAAAAACACACGAAAACACCACTTCGTGATATTCTCAACGACCAGCCAGATCTGCGATGCCGGACAAAAACAGGCGATAAGGCGCGTTAGCAGCAGGGACTTAACACCTGCTCATTACTGGTCTTAAGTAGGACGATAACCTGCAGTACAGAGGGAGCCCAGGCCAGAGCCACATCTGAAGACCAGCACATGTCATGGATCTAATGATCATGCAGCTTGGAGAACCAAGAGGTCCACAACACCCACCGCCACCACCCCCAGCCCCCCCCCGGACTACCACCGAGGCAGCGCAGAACAAGACAGCTGACCTTCCGAAAACGGCATGGCCCCTCAGCCACACAATTGCAGAATGTGGGGAGAGGTAGGAACCAAGTATGTGTGAAGGAGGCAAGTCACCCATGAATAAGAATGTACACAATGCAAAGTGTGGCGGTGATGTGCTGGACAGACTCCAGTATGCAGAGCACCGACATGTCCCTGTGGACACATACTGCTGGTGTGTGCAGTGTTGTGGACAGTGGACGCAACCATCTTACCTCAGGCAGTGGGGAAGACCTCGCTCATGTAGCTGTGTCATCCCCTCTTGTACGCGGAAGTGCAGTGGGCTGGTCTGGCGTACGCCACACCAGCGTAGGAGTGTGAATAAATAGACCGGGGCTCTGGGCGTGGTTCACTTCTGGGATGGCCAATGCGTCTACCAGGGCGGCGCCCCTCACCCTGCCACGAGTCCGCCGCCGTGACCGCCAGCCTCCTCAGCCGATCGCTGCCTTCCGCGACACAGGCCCCCAGCGCACCCAGCGGCACAGCACCGCGGAGTAATGTGTGCGCTGACTACTGCCTTCTGCCTACACTGCGGTTAGCAGGGCTCACAATTCAAATTGAGTCTTGATTTATTTATGGCAGAGTCCAGTAGGCAACAGACATTGCTTCCAGGGCGGCCCGCCCGGATGACGCATCATCGCAGGCCGCGCACCCGCCGAGCGCTTCCGGTGCCACAAACTCAGTGCAGCTCAAGTCATGGACCCTTCATGATGTAATCTTCTGTGTGTGAGACCAGTTCTGGTGCCCCTACCTTAGTGCACTGCAAGTCATGGGCCCTTCATGATTGAATCTTCTGTGTGTGATGTCAGAGCTGGTGCCCCTACCTCAGTGCACTGCAAGTCATGGACCTTTCATGATTGAATCTTCTGTGTGTGATGTCAGAGCTGGTGCCCCTACCTCAGTGCACTGCAAGTCATGGACCCTTCATGATTGAATCTTCTGTGTGTGATGTCAGAGCTGGTGCCCCTACATCAGTGCACCACAAGTCATGGACCCTTTATGATTGAGTCTCGTGTGTGTGATGTCAGAGCTGGTGTCACTACCTCAGTGCACTGCAAGTCATGGACCCTTTATGATTGAATCTGTGTGTGTGATCCGATGATCACTGTTTTAGTTGTTGCCAGCACCAACCACTCCCTGAGGGCTGGTTTACACTCACCCCACACCCATCCAGCACAGGCGTCACTGGACATGTGACCCTGGTAATAAAAAGGGGCCGGGCGCACGTGCCCGTAGCCAGTTCCACCATACATCTAAATGTGTCCGTGTGGTCATTATGTATGCGTGATGGCCCCTGGCCCTACCACATCACATCGTGCTGTGGACAGCGGACGCAAGCATGTCACCTCAGGCAGTGGGTAAGACCTTGGACATGTAGCTTTCTCCTCCCCCCCTCTAAGCGTAAGCGGAATGGGCTTGGCTGACGTACGTCAGTCCAGCACAGGGGTGTGTAGAATTAGCCCGGGGCTCAGGGCGTGGATTAGTTCTGGCCTGGACAAGGAAGTAACTAATGCGTGTGTCTCTGTTGTAGTGTCGGCTCCACCCGGCCCGCAATTGACAATGTTGCAATGTAGCATGCACTCGGAGGGCGGTCTTGCACGAACGGAGAAATGAAGGAGCGCAAGACCGTTCGGGGTCTTGGCTCATACATGCCAAGTGTTGTGTGTATCTGCATTGCCGCAGCATGAGCCAAATGCCTAGCCTTCATCGCAGCGCGAGTTCAGCCAGGCATGAACTCTACATCTGTGTCCGCACTATCCTTACCATAGGCCTACACTCACGTGGCCGCCCACCTTCAATGGCCAACATCACAGTGTCGTTGTCAGGCTTGTGCACATGTGCAGACAGGCATGACAATGGTTTGCCGTTGGAGTGCAAGTGATGCAACCGCGCAGCGTACACAAGTGAATAGGCTCGGGGGGAGGGAGGAGCAGCTGTGAAGCAACGTAACACACAGTGATGCCGCTCATTTGCCACATGCAAGTCATGTCAAACATGAATCCCAAAGTCGCACACATCCCACCCCACACCCAACAAGCCACATCACACTTCATGGATGCAAGCAGATGACAAACTGACAATAGGGATGAAAGCTCCTTTGTCTGAACTATCAGGCGGAAGCACATCTGCACATCCGACCTCAGAATTGCATGTGCCCGGCACCCCCTGACAGATACGATAGCAGTTGAGGATGACTCCCACACTACGCACAGCCCGACGACAGACCAATGTATACACACCCCACACACAGAAGTCCTTGCTCGGAGTTATCTTGCATGGAATGGCCTTCACACTTACTCCCACTCCATCCCAGGCGTACAACCGTTGCACACTTAAACAACTCATTGATCCGAGCTGTGGCATTTCATCCACAGGACAGGCGCAGGTCAGAACAGTGCCGCTTCAACCAGGGCCACTAACGCAATGGCAGAACATCCTGGACACATGCACAACCCCTGTCACGTGGAACTGTACCGTGCACATATGCTGCATTTACTGGGGGCACTGCCATTGGTAGTGCTGCGGGTCAGTTACCGGCTGAGCTTCCGCCTTGCCAACATCACCTGCATTCAGCCTGTGTTGCATTGTCGATCATGCATATTCGAGTGGTTCATGGATGTCCAGTAGCCGGACTGGATTTCGACATGTGTGTGCACCCCCTGTTGGCCCACGACCAGGAGTGTCACCGTGATACCCGTCTATGGGATGCCTGGATACTTGGCATACATGCTGGCAGCTGGACCTGGGAAATTGCATAACTCCTCGTGTGGAGTAACCACATTGAGCCGCTCCCCTATTGGGCTGTAGTGCTAATTGGTGACAGGGGGTGGACGCAGCACATCTGTCCGGACCTGCTAATGGCTAGCCTCGCCATCCTGTTTGATGGAGTCGACAACGACCTCATGTTGGAAATGATTGCCTACGAAGCTGCACTCAATTTCATGGACGTGTAACTACGTACCTGCAGCCACAACAGTTTGGAACCCATTGCACATGTCCCGACACCTTGTTGCATCTTGGGGTTCTGGTCACATATCCCACGACAACAGTGGACATGGCTGCATTCGCCTGGACCCCGAATACGTGGGCGGACAACCACATGGGGTAACCCACACCTGTGAAAGGTGAGGCACTTCCCCGGAGTGGACAGCGGCGCTTGGCAACGTTCCTCATTCTGACATACTACTGCATTGGTCCGCATGTTGTGGCACTTCTCTTGCCCGTACTGGCACGCATATGCTAATAAAGTCTACGCACATGCACTTGTTTTCAACTGTGATGTGAGTTGTTTTGAATGACGATGTGTGTCTCACTGCCTATCTGGGTCACGTCCATACATGCGCATTGATAGCATTACCCAGGGAGTACCATTTATGTGGAATCACTGTCCCTACATTCATCAATACTTTCATGCTTAATTGATCAGGGCCATGACACATCAGTGTGAATTTGAATGTTTTATTCGCATTCAGTGGGGTGTTTCAGCTGGACCAGTACAGGGCCATGCAAACACCACTTTACATTGTCGCCCCGTGGAGGGCCATCCAGAGTCCTTTAGGGATGGACAGGTTCATCGGGAGAGGAAGACTTCAGTCCGCAGTGTGATTGCTGTGTCATTGGTAACCAATCCAAATATGGCAGTCCATGTCGAGGTCCAAGGTGAGTGTCGCTGAGTGTAACGGGGGACAGTGGGAGATGTTATTCCAGGGCATGATGCAGAGGGCAGTAACAAGCTGAAACAGGCCATATGGCGGTGATGTATGCTACCACTTCAATCTTGCCACCAAGCCAGATTCATCGTCATCTTCGTCCTCTGATGTGTCAGGCGCCTCACATGTGGGTGGTGGTGTTTGGTCTGCCGCAATGTGTGGCACGGACACTTCAGGGGGTGGAGATGTGGATGGAGTAGTAGCAGCAGCAGTCATCCGCGCCAGGCTGTGTGGCGGCAATGCCGTGATGAGGATCTGCAGGGCATGGAAGTTCCCAGCTACATCTCACTGGTGTGCAGCCGTGGCAGCCAATCGTTCCGCATGCATCCGCTCCATATTCTCCATGATCCTACGCATGTGCCCCAACTCCCGGCTGACATCGCTGGAGCCACTCTGACTAGACAGTTGTTCTTGTCTCCGAGTCATGACTCCAGCGATTTCAGCCTTGTATTGTTGGAGAGCATGGAGCGGACAGTGGGTGTCCGTTAGGAACTGTAAGTGGACCCTGATGGGACTTAGACACCCACATATGGCATCTAGTTTGGCTGCCATGAGGTCGAACCCCACCCGCAGCTGGTCAGCCATCTTCTCCTGGCACCCTAACACACGACGTTGGAATGCCATGTGTTGGTCGTGGGGGTCCTGGGAGCCAGCCGTGGTGGTGGGTGCTTCCTGCTGTGTGGTCTGTGCAGGGGGGTGGGGTCCCCTCGATGAAGCTGGGCTGCCCTGCTCCTGGAGGTGGGGTGCTGAAGCTGTCCATGTGCTGCTGGAGGGCATTGGTGTCGATGTTGGGGAGGTCCTCTTCGTCATCAGTGCTGAGTTGTTGTGTCTGCTCTGCAGGAGGTGTTGATTCTCCCTCTGCAATGTGAAGGGGAGATGCAGATTGACACTGTGTTCACATGTATGTCCACGCATTGTACAAGTTTACTAACGGACTGCATGCCAATGTCCATTGTGACTGTTTGTGATGAGATGCCTATTTGATGCGGGACAGTTGACATTTCTACACCATCAGGGATGTGTGGTTGTACTTGTCCATTGTCATTTCATAGTTTCCTGCTATGCCAAATGCGAATGGCCATTTTCTACACACAAGCGGCAGCAGTTGTGTCCTCTGTTCTGTTGTGAGAGTGTTGCAGTTTGTGCCACATTGTTGTCAATGTTGAGGTTCTCTGATTCTTATGTGTGTATGCTGCATTGTGGGTGTGTTGCCCCTTGAGCTCTGATTTGGCTGGCCCTTCTCCCTTTCAGGAGGTGTGCCTTTCACTTCTGTGCTTATATTGTGCTGAGATGTTGCAGACTTGGGTAAATTGGTCTCTTGGTCGGTGTTGTGACTCTTGGGCATGGTTTGTCCGCAGATGTGCTCTACTTACTTGTGCATGTGTGCCATTGTGCCCATCTCCCCCATCGTTACCCTGTTGCTGTTGGCTCAGGTCATGTTGTGCAGTGTCCGGTCCATCAACTTCTGCCACCGTCTCCCCAATGATGACTCGGGTCACCATTTCCTCCATCTCATCCAGCTCCTGGTGTATCGCTGGACTCCCACCTCCAGTCTGCTTTGCTGCTCTCAGGTTGGCAGCGGTTTTCAGCTTGGTTTTGCGCTTCACATTAGTCCAGCGCTTCTTGAAGTCGTCCACTTCCCTTCTCTTCACTCCGACTGCATTCACCTTGGCCAAGATGGACTGCCATATTGTATTTTTAGTTGCCAATGTCACAGTGGAGGTGATGAACAGTTGGTGGTGGTGTTCTATCACCTCCGTAATGAGGATCCTGTTTCCCTGCGGACTGAGACGCGTCTTCCTCTTCTTCTTCTCCTTGCCCTTCCCTGTCCCCGAGATCCCAGGCTTGTCCTCCGTGGGGCTTGTGGGGTTCTGGTTGTCCTCTGTACTTGCTCCGGCTCCCTCCATGGTGCTTCGCAGTTGTTTGTGTTTTGTAGGTGGTTTTTTTTGCAGCTTTTGTAGTGTTTGTTCCCGCCTTGCTTGTGGGACTTGCGGGCCTGGCGCTGCTTTTCGCTGGATTTTTATCGCAGTTGGGCCCATCGCAGCTTTTTCACGTTCGGGTTTCCTTTTTATCGCCGTCGCGGTAGTTGTATCGCGGACATTTGTGGCGTTCTCGGGAAACTATCGCATGTTACCGCCGTGTTGTGAATACGACGTTGACATGGAGTTATTTTCCCGCGATAGACGGCGATATGAAAAATTGCGTTAGCCTATTTTGGCGATGTTTATCGCACGTTCTTGTGAATATCCCCCACAGTTACTTATATACTCCAGCACTGACATATACTGCCTTTCACATATGCAGTTACTCACCCATATACCACTGAGACTTCCATTCACTCACCGACACAGCCATACGTATACTCACTCACCCATAAAGCCCCTCACAGATACAGTCATGAACCCATACACCCAGTGAATCACCCACTCACACATCCATGCAGAGAGTCACACACCCCCTCACCCACCCTCACAGACACTCAGGCACCCATTCAAGTACTCAGACAGCCAATCAATAGCCCATATAGACACTCATGTAGCTACTCACCAACCCATGCAGCCACTTACAAACCAACTGATGCAGACATTCACACAGATTAGTCACTCAACCATACATTCACTGAGACATGTATAATCACTCACTTATACAGTCAGTCACGCACCCACTGAATCATCCATACAGACACTCATACACCCACTCATTCTTCAATACACCGTGGCGTATATATATATATATATATATATATATATATCAGACGCCGTTCTTCGTTGATTCCCTTCTCTGGGAAAGGATGGAACTCGAATCCAAATTTTGTGCGTGAAATGTTTATTGCTCAAAATACCACAATCGCCCTGACGCGTTTCGGCCTGACACGGCCTTGATCACATGACGCGTTACTGAAGCCCAGATACTACATTTAAAGTGCAAGGTGCCATACACGTGATAACCAATGCATAGACATGGAAAAAATATACATGTTTATCTTTTTTCGCCAGATTTGTGCAAAAATTGCCTTTCAATTTGTGCAAAGACTGCCATAAATATTTATATTATAAATAACATTTGAATTGTTATATAAATATATATATATACACAATGCTAGGTTAAATCCATTTAAAAATGCATGTTTAAATACATTAAAAAAATTCCATATAAAATACATAAAAATGTCATATATGAATATCCAAATTGCATCTTTAAGAACCGCAATGCTTAAAAACTTATTGTTGTAAAATTCATATGTTTAAAAGAGGACGGGGTGACAGCAATTTATTCAATGTCTGTATAATACATTATAAATCACTAAGCTTGAGCCCGACCTCTTGTGGCAGTCGCGTGTGCTTGACCCATATGATATAATACCGAGTGTGGATCAATTACAGTGTAACAATTTTCCATGTCAATCTACATTGCTAGTTAAAGTGTTATGAAAAAAGAAGAGAAAAAAGTGCTACCTAGGAACAGATCCCTGTTCCTGAACATGAATAGGATTAAGTTTAAAAAGGCTTTAAACCTGAGTTTAAGAGATTATTTTTACCTAAAACTCTGTATTTAGAAAAAAAAGCTAATATGCTTATAGCAGCGTGCTGAAAAGATTAAATATACTCCTCTATCAGTGTAGAGAAAAGAATGTTTTGTTGGAAAAATAACCTGATTGAACATACACCCAACTTGGACATTATGGTTATCCTTATTCATTTCTTATTACCATGTATAAAAATCCTCACTTGAGTTATGTCCATTGAGGGTCTTAGTATCAAGTTCAACAATATATTGTGTTTCTAGACGTCTTAATTTCGCCTCTCTATTACCCCCACGTCTAGATGTTGGGATGGAATCAATCAAGAAATATGTAAGGTGTTTGAGGTCACTGTTAGGCGTGTCTTTAAAGTGGCGGGCTATTGGGTATGTTGGATCGTTGTTGGTAATTGCTCTCATGTGTTGCAGTATGCGTTTGTGGGCCTGTAACTTCGTACTGCCCACATACTGCAACCCACAATAGCAACTCAACACATAGACAACAAACTCTGTACGACAAGTAAGGAATTTGGTGATCTTAACATTTTGCTCAGAAAAAGATGTTTTGTATGTTGTTTTATTCACTGCATATTTACATGCCCGACAATTATTGCATTTGATAAATCCTTTGCGGGCAGTATGCCAGTTTGCTGATGTTAATAATTCTGGACTACTTTTGACCAGTGAATCCCGCATAGATTTGGATTTTCTAAATGTAATGCAGGGATGTTTGGGCAGCACTCTGCCCAATACTGGATCACTTCTGACCACTTGCCAATTTCTGTTAACAATCTTTCGTAAAGTGTTATGCTGACGACTATAAGTGAGAATAAGCCTAGTCTCAGACTCTGTAGTGTCAGTTGTACTTTGTTTTCTCGAGTAGTTGTCTAGTAGGTTATTTCTGTCCAAACCATTAGCTTTCTTTATGGCTATGTCTATTGTCTTTTCATCGTAGCCACGTTCCAGAAATCTTATTTTACTACAATGTTGGGCTTCTGCAAGATCACGTGCATTACTACATGCACAACGTATCCTCAGCATCTCTCCATAAGGTATACTTTGGATTAGATGCCGAGGATGATGACTTGTTGCATGTAGTAAGCTATTACCGGCAGTTGGTTTACGGTACAGCTTTGTCTCTATTTTTTGGTTTTTGATATACACCTCTACATTCAAAAAATATACATTAGTACTGCTGATGTTGGCAGTAAAGTGAAGGTTGATTTTATTTTGATTGATTTACAAATTCTTGGGCTGACTGCTCTGTACCTTGCCACACAACAAATAAATCGTCAATGTAACGTAGCCATAGTTTTACTTGACCATCTACAACTACTTTGTGTTCTCTGTTTAAAATCATCTCCTCCCACCAACCCATGAGGAGGCAGGAGTAGCTAGGGGAAAAGCAAGCCCCCATAGCCACTCCTCTTATTTGCTGAAAAACCTGATTTAGAAACAGAAAATAATTGTTGTTAAGACAATATGTTAGCATTGTAATCAACATTCTGTTATGATGACATAAGTGTAGTGGTCTTGAACTCAAATAATGTTCTATGGCTCTGATTCCATCTTTGTGGTGAATACACGTATACAATGATGTTACATCTAGACACATTAAAAGGTAGCTGGAGTCCCATTCGAATGTATTCAATATTCTCAAAAAGTCTCCCAAATCCTGTACAAAAGAAGGCAACTTTTTAACATGTTCCTGCAGGAAAAAGTCTATATATTTGGAGGTGTTTTCTAACAGACCTCCTCTTGCAGAAATTATAGTTCTGCCAGGGGGTGTTGACACATTTTTATGCAGTTTAGGGATCAAATAGATGACAGGCATTATCGGATGTTCATTTTTCAAGAATTTAAGTTCCTGCATACTTAACAACCCCGCGCTGCGCCATACATTTAGTTTGGAATAAAATTCATTCCAAGACATCTCTTGTAACAATTAATATCGTCCAGTTGTAATGATGCTTCTTTCATGTATTCATGGCGAGACCAGATAACAATATTGCCTCCCTTGTCCGAGTTGCGGACAATTATTTGTTCATTTTTTTGCAGTTTTGCCATCAACTTGTTGTACTCGTTTTGTTGATACCTGTATTTCTTTTGTGTCCTTGCAGTTTTAAATTTAAGGCTTTTGATTTCTGCAGTCAACAGTTCTCCAAAGATATCCAAGGAGTCTCTTGCTGTCATCGGTTGAAAGGAAGATTTCGGTTTAAAATTAGTTCTAGCTGTGCCATAAGTGTTGCCACTCGGACTACCCACATCATTGCCTGTGACTGCACTCTCTTCCGCTAATGATTGTAAATTTGCCAACAGGTCAGCATCCGCTGCCGTCAGCTTGCAAGTAGGTTGTTCGTTCCTAGTTTTAAGTTGTGTATATGTCGTTTTGTTACAGTCATTGGTCAAAAAATATTTTTTAAGTTTCAGCTTGCAAATAAATTGGTAAACATCAACTCGAGTTCTTGTGAAATCAAAGTTGCTTTCAGGGCAATATGAAAGTCCCAATTCCAACAATTGTATTTCAGCTTTTGTTAGATTCATGGGCGTTAGGTTTACCACAGTATTCGTTTTGTGCTTTACTTCCGTTGCCCTCTCTTTTTGTACTGTGGTTATCTGTTGATAATTCCTCCGCTTACATTTGCGCCTTTCTCTTCGTTTTGCGTTGCGTTTTTGTCTTGTTGTGACACTTGCTTGCGTGGTCTCAGAGTTTGTTTTCTGTCCTGTCTGAGACAATTTACTTCCTCTGCTAGCGAGAATTTGTGAAACCCCAACCGTGATGACATCACTGCTTGGTCGATTTCCACCTCACTTTCAACTGTGGAACTTAAATCGGAGGCCGAAGTTGATAAAACTGTTGCCTCCCTCCTGCTAGACTGTGCATTGTCACGTTGGGCAGTTTGTTTAGAGATTTTAAGTGCCTCATATCTTTTATATATATATATGCACTGAAAAAACCATAGGTTTCAGGCACGTTATAGTTAGAAATTAGCATTTAAAAAACCTTCGAAATTCACTGAAAAAACCATAGGTTTCAGGGACGTTATAGTTAGTTGGACATTTCTCTCGTACAAAACCATAGAAATTGCCCCGTTATAGTTAGTTCAGCTAACTATAACTCGTGCACCTGCAATGCACTTCTGATGACGTCACATATTACATCATTCATGACATGGTCAGTGACATCACTGATGACATCTCAAATGACATCACTGATGACATCACTGATGACATCATCCAGTGACTGTGTGTTTCTGTAAAGTTTAAATATGTTTTATATATATATGCCAAAGTGTATTGAAGAATGAGTGGGTGTATAAGTGTGTGGATGGAGGATTTTGTAGGTGTGTGACTGATTGTATAACTGAGTGATTAAATGTGTCTTACTGAATGCATGGGTTAGTGACTAAACTGTGTGAATGTCTGTATCAGTCTGTCTGTTGTTGTGTAAGCTGCTGCATGGGTTGGTCAGTAGCTACATGAGTGTCTATATGGGCTATTGATTGGTTGCCTGAGTATTTGTATGGGTGCCTGAGTGTGTGTGTGGGTGGGTGGGAGGTGTGTTACTCTGTGCAGAGATGTGTGAGTGGTTGATTCACTGGGTGTATGGGTTCAAGAGTGCATGTCCAAACAGCTGTATGGGTGGGTGAGTGTGTGTATGGGTGTGTTGGTGAGAGAATGGATGTCTCAGTGGTACATGTCCAAGTAACTACATATGTAAAAGTCAGTGTATGTGAGAGTTGGAGTATATAAATGACTATACGTGAGAGTCAGTGATTGTGAGAGTGGCTGTATGGATGAGTGTGTATTTGTATCAGTGATTGTATAAGAGAGTAAGTATGCATTTGTTTCTGTTTTAATAAGTGATGTGGTGTGTGTATAACTGTATAGGTCAGTAAATGGAAGTGTGATTGATTCTTTGCATGACTGACTAGCTGTGTGAGTAACTCCATGGATGAGTGGTGGTGTGTGAGTGTCTGTATAGGGGTATGAGTGCTTATGATAGTGTTGTATTGATGAGTGACTGCATGTATGAGTGACTTTATGGGTGAATGAGTGGATGTGTGTGTAGACCTAGGAATCAGTGAGTGCGTATGTAGTAACTGGTATTGGTGTGTCGATGGTTTCGAAAATGGTAGTCTGTATTTTACAGTGGGTGTATCAAAGGTTATATTAGAGTGTGAGGAGGTGCATCAGATATTCACATGGATGATGTCATCAGTGATGTCATTTGAGATGTCATCAGTGATGTTATCAGTGATGTCACTGACCATGTCATGAATGATGTAATATGTGACGTCATCAGAAGTGCATTGCAGGTGCGCGAGTTATAGTTAGCTGAACTAACTATAATGGGGCAATTTCTATGGTTTTGTACGAGAGAAATGTCCAACTAACTATAACGTCCCTGAAACCTATGGTTTTTTCAGAGAATTTCTAAGGTTTTTTAAATGCTAATTTCTAACTATATCGTGCCTGATACCTATGGTTTTTTCAGTGAATTTCAATGGTTTTTTAAATGCTAATTTCTAACTATAATGTCCCTGAAACCTATGGTTTTTTCAGTGAATTTCAAAGGTTATTTAAATGCTAATTTCTAACTATAACATACCAGTCGCGTTGCCAGAGTGGTGCAGAAAAGTGAGCGTGGCCTCCGAAACACCTCTTAGCAATCCCACTGTGTTGTATTTACTGGAGGTAACAGGAGGAGTAGTTAGCCCCCAACGTCAACCTTGGGGGCCAACTATCCCTTTTATTACCACCAGTAAGTCCCACACAGCCGGATTGCTAACTTCTTATATCAGGCCACGCCCCCTCCATGCACCACTGTGCAAATGTGCCCCCTTGCACGTTGTAAGTTGGGGGATTAAGTCCCCTTGAATCCTGAGGGTCCCTGGGGGCCAACTAGCCCACCAGGTACCTCCAGGAAGCGGCACAGAGCTGCGTTGCAAAGAGGTGTTCCGAGGCCACGCCCCTTTTTATACCTCTCTGCAACGCAGCTCATGGGCGCTTACTGGAGGTACCTGGTGGGCTAGTTGGACCCAAGGGACCCTCAGGATTCAAGGGGACTTAATCCCCCAACTTACAATGCACCAGAGGGCCCGTTTGCACAGTGGTGCAGGGAGGGGGCGGGTCCTGATGTGACAAGTGTGCAAACGTGCCCTGTGGCGCATTTTAAGTTGGGGGATTAAGTCCCCTTGAATCCTGAGGGTCCTTGGGGGCCAATTATCCTACCAGGAACCTCCAGTAGCGCCACAGGGCTGCGTTGCAGAGAAGTGGTCCGAGGCCACGCCCCTTTTTACACCTCTCTGCAGCGGAACTCTGTGGCGCTTACTGGAGGTACCTGGTGGGCTAGTTGGCCGCCAGGGACCCTCAGGATTCAAGGAGACTTAATCCCCCAACTTAAAACAGGCCACAGGACGTGTTTGCACACATGTCACATTAGGCCCCGCCCCCTCCCTGCACCACTGTGCAAACGCGCCCCGTGGCGCGTTTTAAGTTGGGGGATTAAGTCCCCTTGAATCCTGAGGGTCCCTGGGGTCCAACTAGCCCACCAGGTACTTCCAGTAAGCGCCACACAGCTGCGTTGCAGAGAGGTGTAAAAAGGGGCGTGGCCTCGGACCACCTCTCTGCAACGCAGCCCTGTGGCGTGTACTGGAGGTACCTGGTGGGCTAGATAGCCCCCAGGGACTCTCAGGATTCAAGGGGAACTAATTCCCCACCTTAAAGCACGCCACAGGGTGCGTTTGCACAGTGGTGCAGGGAGGTGGTGGGGCCTCCGGCGATTTGCCGGTTCCTTTTTTTTCAAAAAATTTTGGGGAGGGGGGCTGCGTGGCCCCCCTTCCCTTGGCCACTTTTGGCCCCGGGGACCCCATCCCCCGGGGCCTTGCACCCTTTTTTTTTTGTATTTATGCGGAGGGAGACCGCGTGGCCCCCTTCCAAATGCCAATTATGGCACCGGGGACCCCATCCCCCGGGGCCTGGCCATCCGTTTTATTTAATTTTAATTTTTCAGAGGTGGGCAGCGTGGCCCCCCTCCTCAGGCCAATTATGGCCCTGGGGACCCCATCCCCCGGGGCCAGCCTGCCTTTTTTTTTTTAAAGGGGAGGGGGGCCGCGTGGCCCCCCTCTCAGGCTGCTCCTGGCCCCAGGGACCCCATCCCCCGGGGCCTGGCCTCTCTGTTGGGGACCATGGGGGGAGCCCCAATTCCCGCACGGTCCCGCCGGCACCCCGCCTCCTGCGGGAGCCAGCATTGTTTTTCCACAAGGGGAGCTGCTGACATGCAGCTCCCCTTGTGGAAAAGCAATCTGCTGTGGATTTTGGAAGCGAGAGCAGGAAACCTGCTCTCGCTTCCAAAATCCAAAGCAGAGTTTGCTATGACAGGGCGGGAGCCGCACGGCTCCCGCCCTGCCATAGCAAACAGCAGTGTCCCAGGGTGGGCACCCGGGACACTGCAGAAGCCGGCCCTGGGGGGTGGTGGTCCCCAGGGCCATGGAGGGCCGCACAGCCCCCCTCCCAACCATTGCAAAGCCCCGGGGAGGTGGTGGTCCCTGGGGCTCGGGGGTCCGTAACGGACCCCCGCATTTACATTTTTAGTGCCCCAGGGAGGTGGTGGTCCCCGGGGCGTGTGGGGGTGCTCGAGCCCCCCACACAGGTTATTTTATAAAAAATAGAGCCCCAGGGAGGTGGCGGTCCTCGGGCCTATGGGGGGGCCGCATGCCCACACAGTTATTTGTAAAAGCCCCGGGGAGGTGGCGGTCCCCGGGGCAGCGTGGGGGGCATTGGGACCCCCTGGGGAGGTGGCGGTCCCTGGGGCTGCGGGGGCCCCCGCAGGCCCCCGCTAATGAATTTACAGTGCCCCGGGGACCTGGTCCTTATGGGACCCCCTGAGCAGGCCTAGGGAGTCAGGGTGTTTCTACCCTGCCCCATTTTCTTCTTTTTTAATGTTTTTTCTACTGTTTTCTTGTGACTTGGTTCTACTGAGTCACAAGATGGCTGCCAACACTTCCTGGTTTGGAGTGTTGGCAGCCAATTAGAATGAAGCTCGTGGTCGGGAGGGTTCGCGAACCCACCGCTGCCCCAGATATCGAAACTTTTTCTTTTTCTAATTTCTCAGGAACTACTGAACGGATTGACACCATTTAACAAAAAGGACTCTTTCTGATCCAAGACCTACCTTTTTTCCAAATTTGATGTAATTCCGTTCAGCATTTCGGGCTGTAGCTTTGTCTAAAGTTTCCTATAGAAAATAACATGGGGAAAATGCGTTTTGGGACCCCCCTTTTTTCTCGGCCCCCGCTTGGCAAATCACCCCGAAACTTTCAAGACAGGAGCTGACCGGAGCTGATCACTAGTTTTGAAAATTTCGCGAAGATTCGTCAACCGGCGCCAAAGTTATTGGGAACACAAAAAACGCTTTTCCTTTGGAAACTAGGTCCTAACTATAACTAACTACTGGCGACAGCCAATAGGTAATATATATATATATATATATATATATATATATATATATATATATATATATATATATATATATATATATATATATATATATATATATATATATATATATATATATATATAACATTCTTAATCTTTTTAGAAACACTCATAGTCACTGGATGATGTAATCAGTGATGTCATCAGTGATGTCATTTGAGATGTCATCAGTGATGTCATCAGTGATGTCACTGACCATGTCATGAGTGATGTAATATGTGAGGTCAAATTCAGTACATTGCGGGGGCGCGAGTTAAATATAACAGCTGAATTTCACAGGTTTTGTACGAGTGAAATGTCAGCCTAACTATAACATTACTGAAACCTGTTTTTTTTTCTTTCAGTGAATTTCTAAGTTTTTTTAAATGCTAATTTCGAACTATAACGCCCCTGAAACCTATGGTTTTTTCAGTCAATATATATATATACATCAATCATGTTGCGGCCAACCAATCAAGGCATTGATATTGGTGCGTGGAACCTCAAATCAGCAGTGGATCCGTGTCTCTACATATACATAAATCTGTTTTCTTTAATAACTTCAAAACTACTGAACAGATTTACACCAAATTTCAAAAAGCACTCTTTCTGGGCCAAGATCTAGCTTTCTGACAAATTTGGTCTAATTATGTTCAGCGGTCTGGGCTGTAGTTGTGTCTAAAATCCCTATGGGAAATTGCATGGGGAAAACGTGTTTTGGAACTCCCCCTCTTTCTCGGCACTCGTTTGACGGATCACCCCAAAACTTTCCATGCAGCAGCAGATGTGACTGGCAAACTGGTTTTGAAAGTTTCGTGAAGATTTTTTGAATGGCATTAAAGTTATTAGCAAAACAAAAAACACTTTTCCTATGGAAACTAGATCCTAACTATAACTACCTACTGGCGATCGCCAGCAGCTAATATGTATATATGTTATCTTAGTCTCCTTCCCACAGCTGCACCAAAATGGAGAGGCGGCACTGCAACTGACGTGAGGCAACATGTCATTTATTTTGTTTTATTTTAAGGATCTCCATCAAAAGTCCAAAAGTGCAAATGTGCATTATATATATATATATATATATATATATATATATATATATATATATATATATATATATATATAATCCAATTGTGTAGCACTCCTTAACCTTCGTAAAGGCGAGAAAGAATGCACGAACTCCTCTTGCTTCTGCGATTATTATTTATTTTCTCTCATATTTCAGTCATGACGCGTTTCGGCCGGTAAAACGGCCTTGATCACATATATATATATATTCACTGAAAAAATCCAAAGGTCACAGGGACGTTATAGTAAGGCTCAGGTTTCACTCATACTAAACCAGTGAAATTCAGCAGTTATAGTTAGCTGAGCTAACTATAACTCGCGCCCCCACAATGCACTGCTTATGACCTCACATATCACATCACTCATGACATGGTCAATGACATCACGGATGACATCTCAAATGAAATCACTGATGACATCATTGACGACATCATCCAGTGACTGTTTTTAAAAAGTTTATGGGTGTTAAATATATATACCAAGGGTAATTGGTGAATCAATGGGTGTATGAGTGCATGTATGAATGATTCAGTGGGTGCGTGAGTGACTGAATAAGTGAGTGTTTAGGTGCATCAGTGAATGTATGGGTGAGTGACTGGTTGTGTGAATGTTTGTATCAGTCTGTCAGTTTGTGTCTAAGTGGCTGTATGGGTATGTGAGTGGGTATGTGAGTGGCTGTATGGGTGATTGATCGGTTGTCTGAGTACCTATAGGGGTCTCTGAGTGTTTGTGTCGGTAGCTGAGAGGGTGTGTGACTGCCTGCATGGATGAGGGACTGGGTGAGACTGTGACTGTATGGGTTAGTGAGTGCATGTGTGAGGGGCTGGATGGGTGAGTTAGTCTGTGTATGTCTGTGCGGGTGAGTGAGTGGATGTGCCAGTGTTATACGGGTAAGTAACTAGGTATGTGAAAGGCAGTATAGGTGAGTGATGGGGTATATGAGTGACTCTTTAGGTGAGTGAGAGAATGTGAGAGTGGCTGTATGGGTGAGTGTGTGCTGTGTGAGTGACTGTATAAGTGAGTGAGTGCATGTTAGTATCTGTATGCGTAAGTAAGTGGGTGTGTGTTTAACTGTATGAATTAGTAAGTGGCTGTGTGACTGACTGTATGGGTGAGAAAGTAGGTGTGTGAGTAGCTCTATGGGTATATGAGTGAATATGTCAGTGGCTATATTAGTGAGTGAGTGGGTAAATGAGTGGCTGTATGGTCAGTGAGCAAATGTGTTTGTAGATTTATGAATCAGTTAGTAGGTGTGTAAGTACTGGTATGGGACTGTGAAAGGCTTTGTGAATGATTGTGTGGGAGTGGGTGAAAGGTTCTATTGGGATGTGAATGGGTGCATTAGTGATTTTGTGAATGATGTCATCAGTAATGTCATCGGTGATGTCACTGACCATGTCATGAGTGATGTAATATGTGAGTTCATAAGCAGTGCATTGCAGGGGCATGAATTAACAGCTGAATTTCAATGGTTTTGCATGAGTGAAACCTGAGTCTAACTATTTTTTAATTCCATTTCCTAACCATAACGTCCCTGTAACCTTTGGATTCTTCAGTGAATTTCTGAGGTTTTTTAAATTCTAATTCCTAACTATAACGTCCCTGTAACCTTTGTTTTTTTCAGTGAATCTCTATAGTTTTTAAGTAGTAATGGCATTTGCAGAGTGGTGGAGAAAGGGGGCGGGCCTCTGACAAGCTCTCAGGAATCCCGCTGTGTAGGACAAACAAAAAGTACCGGGAGGGCTTCTTGGCCCCCAAGGTCCATCAGCTTCCAAGAGGACTTCTTTACCCAACCAGTAGTGCGTCAGGAGGTGTGTTTGCAAAGTGGTAGAGAAAAGGGGCTGGCCACGAAGACCTCTCAGCAATCCCGTAATGTGAGACTAACTAAAGATAACAGGAGGGGTAGTTGGACCACAAGGACGTCTTGGGGGCCAACAACTCCTCCTGTTACCTCACGTAAGTCCCACACAGTGCTATTGCTTAAAAGTCTTCAGAAGGCCACACCCCCTTTCTAAGCCACTCTGCAAACAAGCCTTCTGGTGCACTGATGGTTGAGGGATGAGGTCCCCTTGGCTCCAGAGGGTCCTTCGTGGCCAACAAGCCCTCCTGTTACCTCCAGTAGGGACCACACAGCCGGACTGCTGAGTGGTCTTCGGAGGCCACGCCTTCTTACTCCACCACTCAGCAAACGCGTCTCCTGGCGCATTACTGGTTGTGGGATGAAGTCCCCTTGGGTCCAGAGGGTCCTTGGGGGCCAACTACCCCTCCTGTTACCTCTAGTAAGACCCACACAGCTGGATTGTGGAGGTCATCAGAGGCTATGCCCCCTTTCTCCAATACTTTGCAAATGTGCCTCCTGGCACACTACTGGTTGGGGGAAGAAGTCCACGTTAGTTCCTATGGCCCTCAAGAGCCAAGGGGACTTCATCCACCAACCAGCAGTGCACCAGGAGGCCCGTTTGCAGAGTGGTGGAGAACCCCATCCCCCAGAGCCAGTCCTTTACGAAATGGGGAGGGGGCTGTGTGGCCCCCCTTCCCAGGCCAATTTCAGCCCCAGAAACCGCATCCCCTGGGGCCCTGCCTTTCTTTTTTTGTTTTCTTTTTTTAATTATTAAAGGTAGGGGAGCCGCATGGCCCCAATCCTGGGCAGATTCTGACCCTGGGGACCCCATCCCCCGAGTCTTGGCCACAATACTGGGTGCCCTGGTCCCATCCAAGGCACCCAGTTTTTCACGTTGAGAAGTGTGGGGGGACCATAAAGGCTCCTGCGGTCCCTGCCAGCTCCCCACCTCTTGCGGGAGCCAGCATTGCTTTTGGACAGAGGGAGCTGCTGACATGCAGCTCTCTCTGTCCAAAAACAATTCTGCTATGCTTCAAGTAAGTGAGAGCATTTTCTGATCTCACTTGCTAGAAGCAGAGCAGAGCTTGCTATGGCTTGGTGGGAGCGGTGCTCCCGCCAAGCCATAGCACATTGCAATGTCCCGGGGAGGGTGGGGTGGTGGTCCCCAGGGCCATGTATGGCTCCAGAAAGGGGGCAGTGCAGCTACCCTCCTTTCTTCTTTTAGGGCCTGCCCTGAGGAGGTGGTGATCCCTGGGGCCGAGAATGGCCTTGTAGGAGGGGCCATGCAGCCCCCATCCCATTTTAGAGTTGGCCCCAGGGAGGTGGTGGTCCCCAGGGCCTGGGTGGGTCTGTAAGGCCTCCCCAAGCCAAATATAAAAAGCCCTGGGGAGGTGGTGGCCCCTGGGGCAGGGGGTCCACAAGGCCTCCCCATATTATTGTAATCATCCCCGGAGAGTGGTGGTCCCCGGGCCAGGGGGGTCCGCGAGTGTCCCCCATATTATTGTAATTAGCCACGGGGAGGTGGCGGTCCCCGGGGCTGCAGGCAGGCCAGTGGGCACGTCCGAATCCATGATAAAATGTGCCCTAGGAAGGTGGTGGTCCTAGGGCTTTGATAAGCCCTAGGAGGGGGGCCCCGTGCTCCCCCTCCTATATTTATGATATGTCCCCGGGACATGGCCCACCCGCAGGTTATTCAGAAGCGAGAGTGAGAGCCTGCCCTTGCTTTTTGTTTATTTTATTTTCCGCGAATTCCTGAATATCGCGATTTCACACCAATATAAAAAAAAATGCCCTGGCGGGGCCCCAGGGGGACCCCAAGATCATGGCATGGGGATCAGGGTATTCCTACCCTGCCCCCTTTTCTTTTGGTGAAGCTGAGTCCCAAGATGGCTGCCAACACTTCCTGGTTGAAGTGTTGGCAGACAATCAGAGTTGTGCATTTTCCTGCACGAGCTCGTCTTTTTTCGCAAAGGCTTCATGACGAGAGATATCACTATAATTTTCAACTCAAATTTCTGAAAAACTACTGAACAGATTTGCACTAAACAACAAAAATCACAATCTGTGTAACAGCTTCTACCTTTCTACCAAATTTGGTGTAATTTCGTCCAGCAGTTCGGGCAGTAGGTTCAATAACGCGTTCCTATGGGAATTAAAATGGGAAAACACACTTTTTTTAACCCCATTTTTCTCAGCCCCCATTTAATAGATCACCCGAAACTTCCCATGCACAACAGAACTTACATTGACACTTTTATTTTAGAAAATTTCGTGAAGATTCCTCAAATGGCGCCAAAGGTATAGGCAAGTCAAAAAAGGCTTTTCCTATGGAAACTAGGTCCTAACTGTAACTACCTACTGGTGACCGACAGTAGGTAATAAATATATATATATGTGTGTGTGTGTGTGTGTGTGTGTGGGTGTGTGTGTGGGTGTGTGTGTGTGTATGTGTGTATATATTCATTGAAAAAACAAACAGTTACAGGGACGTTATCCTTCAGCTCATATTTCACTTGTACGAAACCATTGAAATTCAGCAGTTATTGTCACCTGAGCTAACTACAACTTATGCCCCCGCAATGCACTGCTTATGACCGCACATATTACATCACTCATGACATGGTCAGTGACATCACTGATGACATCACTGATAACATCTCAAATGACATCACTGATGGCACCATTGATGACACCATCAAGTGAGTGTAAGTGTTTTTGAAGAGTTTATGGGTGCTACACATATTTACTGACCTACTACAAAAGTTAGGTTATTATACTAGTTGGACTACTAATGAGTGATACTATCTCTAACATGTGTGATCTGAGTGGGTGTGTGACTATATCAGTGTGTGAGTGGGTGTGTGAGTGCATGTATGAGTGACTGTATGGGTGAGTGGGTTTCTGACTAGGTTTGCAGGTGTGTGAGTAGTTGTGTCAGTGGTTGTATGGTTGTATGTGTAGGTATCTTAGTGGTTATATGGGTGTGTTAGTGGTGTTGTGGGTGTGTGAGTGGCTGTATGGGTGTGTGAGTGGCTGCTTGGATATATATGTAGGTATGAGAGTAGATCTGTGGGTGAGTGAGTGGGTGTGTGAGTTACTATGTTGGTGAGTGAGTGAGTGTATCATTGGCTGTGTGGGTGAGTGAGTGTCTGCGTGAGTGACTGTATGAGTGAGTGACTAGGTATTTGAATGGCTGTATTAGTGAGTGACTGGGTATGTGAGTGGCTGTTTGAGTGAGTGTTTGGTTAAGTGAGTTGGTGTGTGAATGGTTATCTTGGAGAGTGAATGTCTGTGTGAATGACTGTATGGGTAAGTGAGCAGATATGGGAGTGCTTGTATGGATGTGTGAATGGGTATATAAGTGGTTGTGTGGGTGTGTGAGTGCTTTTATGGGTGAGTGAGTGGCTGCGTTGAGAGGCTGTATGGGTATGTGAGTGGGTGTGTGAGTGGCTGTATAGGTGAATAAGTTTGTTGTGAGTAGTTGTATGGATGAGTGTATGGCTGTATGAGTGGCTGTGTGGGTGAGTGTCTGGTTCTGTGAGTGGGTGAATGGTTGTGTGAGTGGCTGTATGAGTGAATGAGTGGGTGTGTGAGTAGCTCTATGGAGAGTGAGTGGGTGTGTGAGTATTGGTATGGTTCTGCGAATAGGTATGTAAGTGGTTGTGTGGGTGTGTGAGTGGGTGCATGAGAGATTGTGTGGGGGTGTGAGTAAGTGTGTGGGTGGTTCTGTAGATGGTGTCATCAGTGATATCATTTGAGATGTCATCAGTAATGTCATTAGTGATGTCACTGACCATGTCATGAGTGATGTAATATATGAGGTCATAAGCTGTGAATTGTGTCGGCGTAAGTTATAATTAGCTCAGGCAACTATAACTGCTGCATTTCAATGGCTTTGTACGAGTGAAATCTGAGTATAACATCCCTGTAACCTTCGGTGTTTTTAGTGAATTTCAATTGTTTTTATAATTCTATTCCCTAACTATAACGTCCCTGTAACCTTTATTTTTTTCAGTGAATTTCTATGTATTCTTAAAAATCTATTTCTTAACTATAACGTCCCTATAACATTTGATTTTTTGAGTGAATGTCTAAGGTTTTTTAAATTCGATTTCCTAACCATAATGTCCCTGTAACCTTTGTTTTTTTCAGTGAATTTCTATGGTTTTTTAACTACTATGCATGTTTGCAGAGTGGTGGAGAAATGGGACAGGGCCTTCGACAAGCTCTCAGCAACACTGCTGTGTGGGACTTACTGCTGGTAACAGGAAGCTTCTTGGCCTCCAATGACTTTCAGCAGCCAAAGGGACTTTATTTCCCAACAAGTAGTGCACCAGAAGGCACGTTTGCAGAGTGGTGGAAAAAGGGGGCAGGGTCTCTGACAATCTCTCAGCAATCCTGCTGTGTGGGACTTACTGGAGGTAACAGGAGGGGTTGTTGGCCCCCAAGCACCCTAAGCAGCCAAGGGGACTTCATCTCCCAACCGGTAGTGCGACAGGAGGCATGTTTGCAGAGTGGTGGAGAAAGGGGGCAAGGCCTTCCATGAGCTCTCAGCAATTCCACTGTGTGGGGATTACTGGAGGTAACAGGAGGGGTTTTTGGCCCCCAAGGGCCCTCAGCATCTCAGGGGACTTTATCTGCCAACCAGTAGTGCACCAGGAGGTGCCTTTGCAGAGTGAGGAGAAAGGGCCCTCTCAGATGCCCTCTCAGCAATCTCTCTGTGCGGGACTTACTGGAGGTAACAAGAGCGGTTGTTGGACCCCAAGGACCCTCAGGAGCCAAGGGGACTTCATAATTATTTATTTAGGAGTTTTATATAGCGCTAGCCAGACCCGAAGGTATCGGAGTGCTTTACAACATAGGTAGCGGGGAAGAACACACAGATAAGAGTAACAGTAGTATACATATTGACTCAGTGCGAATCGAAAGTCTCATAGGATATCACAGCTTGGGAGTAATATATACATTGGCTCGTGGGGAGGCCCTTTCCGGGAGGGGGGTACAGGAACGAGTCAGGAGGTGTGAGAGGTAGAAGTCTTAGTGTTAAGGTGGCTGAGTGCTGCAATGGGCAAGAGTCTGCGGCAGCTATCCATTCGGAAAGGATGGGGTGAGGAAGAGGTCTTTGAGCTGCCTTTTGAATTTTAAGAAGGAGGGGGTAGTCCTAATGTGGACTGGGATGGAGTTCCAGATTTTGGGTGCATTTCCAGAGAAGGATCGAGAAGAGGTTTTTTGTTTGCGCGTTTTCGGAGGGATGAGGAGTAGAGTGTTGGTGCTCCTGAGGCTCCTTGCCTGACCGGCTTTCTTGAGTTTGGCAGCCAGGTAGGTGGGTTTCCCAGTGTGTAGAGCTTTGTGCGTGAGACAGGCAGTTCTGAAGTTGGCACGCATTTCAATAGGGAGCCATTTTAGTTCTCTGAGTGCAGGCGAGATGTGTTCAAATTTCCTTACTCCGGTTACCATTCTGGCTGTTGCATTCAGAGTTGTTCTGAGGGGAGCTAAGTGGGACTTTGCTGTTCCGGTGAGGGTTGCGTTCCCGTAGTCCAGTCTGGACAACCCAGGGATTGAGTGGCTTGTTTGAGGTCACTAGGGGGGATGAAGGGTTTTATTTTCTTGAGCAGTTTAAGGTTGAGGAAGGCGCTCTTGGTGGAGTTTTTGATGTGTTTGGCCATGTCTAGTTTTGGGTCCAGAGTGATTCCCAGTGATTTTACAGAGTCGGCCAAGGTGAGATTGTGGTTGAGAGCATCAATGGCTTTTAGCCATTCTGCGATTTGAGGGTTCTGTTCCTTGTTGGAAATGAGAAGGATTTCCGTCTTGTCTCGGTTGAGTTTCAGGTGGTTGAGTGATAGCCATTGTTGGGCTTCTCTTAGAGTGTCGTTTAGTCTTTGGATGTCGTTAATGGAGGAGACTTTGAGATAGATCTGGGTGTCATCCGCATAAAGGTGTAGGGGATATTGGTGTTTTTGAATATGGAGGTGAGGGGTTCCATGTAGATGTTGAAGAGTTGCGGGGAAAGAACTGATCCTTGGGGTACGCCCCTGCTGACAGGGCGTAGGTCAGACAAGAAGTTGTTGATTTTTATTCTTTGGGTGCGGTTCTGTAGAAAGGAGGTGAACCACTGTAAGACCACCTCGTCAGCTCCTACCCTTTTTTGCAGTACCTTAATGAGTAATTCGTGATCGACCGTGTCGAAGGCTGACGATAAGTCCATGAGAATGAGTAGACAGCATTGGTCCTTGTCTAGTGAATTGTGGATTTCATCATAACCCAACCAGTAGTGCTCCAGGAGGCGTGTTTGCAGAGTGGTGGAGAAAGGGGGTGGAGCATCCAACAAGCTCTCAGCAATCCCACTGTGTGGCACTGAAAGATGGTAACAGGAGGGGTTGTTGGCCCCCAAGGACCCTCAGCACACAGAAGTATGCCAGGAGGTGTGTTTGCATAGTGATGGAGAAAGAGGGCAGGCTTTGGGTCACCTCTCAACAATCCTCATGTGTGGGATGTTTTGCAATTTCGGCCCGGGGACCCCATCCTCTAGAGCCTGGCCATTTACAAATTGGGAGGAGGCCGCAAGTCTCCCTCCCTGGGCCAATTTTAGTTCTGGGGTTCCCAACCCCCAGGTCAATTTCAGCCCTGGATACCCCATCACCCGGGGCCTGCCCATTAGCCCTGGGTGTCCCCAAGGCACCCAGTTTGCATTGGGACCATGGGGAGAGCCTCAAGGCCCCTGTGGTACCTGCTAGCTCCCTACCTCCTGTGGCAGCCGGCATTGCGTTCAGACACAGGGAGCTGCTAAACATGCAGCTCCCTGTATCTGAAAGCTATTTTTCTGTTTCCCTGCTCGCTTGACAGTGGGCAGGGAAACAGGCAAATGCTCCTCTTCCTGCAAGTGAGAAAATGTTCACTGCTCTTGCTTGCTGGAAGAGGAATGTTTGCTGTGGCTTGGCAGGTGTGGTTAAAGCTCCTGCCAAGCCGCAGCAAACAGCTATGTCCTGGTGGTGGGCACTCTGGGACATAGAGGGGTCGGACATGGGGGGTGGTGGTCCCCAGGGCCCTCTATGGCACTAGTAGGGGACTGTGTGGCCCCCCTCCTTTCATTTAGTAGGGCCTGCCCCGGGGAGGTGGTGGTCCCCAGGGCCAGGGGGGTCCACGCACCCCCAATTAATTTTTGCTATGGGGCTCCAGGGAGGTGGTATTTCCTGTAGGAAGGTGGAATCTGACTATATGGTTGCCCCCACTTTTTTTATGGTGTTTTGCTGGTTTATGACTTAGTTGGACTGGGATCCTGCTATTCAGGGCCCCAGTCTATCTGCTTTCTCTGTAAAATGGTTTCCATGTGCCTTAGGCACATCACTGATTGGGATCTGGAGTGCCCTTATAAGTCCCTATTATATGGTATACTATGTACCAAGGGCATAGGTACCTCAGAGGCCTGCCAGGGGCTGCAGCATGTATTATGCCACCCCTGGAAGGACATCCAAACTGACACCACAGGTCTGCTACTGCAGCCTGGATAAGGTGGTGCATGCACCCCTTACTGTGATATAGGTTACCTATATCACTAAATACATACACACATATAAACCTATAAGTCACTCCTAAGGCAGGCCTTATCAATCCTAAAGGCAGAGTGCATGGTTCCTATGTGAGAGGGTGCCCCTGCATGAGCAGGGCCCCTCTGCAGCGTTCAGAGACCATCTCTGATGCTGTTTGTAGTGCTGCCTGACCATATACTCTAAGCGCATTATATCCTCGCGGTAAAATGCTAACTTTGGAATGGCTGCACCTAAACATGTCGTGTTTGGTGTCAAACATCTTGAATACTACTCCCCCGCCAATCCTGGCGGCGGGGGTAGCATTCCACCCTTCTAGAGGGAAAGACATGTTAACTCTGACTAGTCCGGTAACTTCTTTCCAGAGCCCTGGCATCACAAAATGGATGCTGCTGCCACAGACACGAGTCTGGCCTCCTGCTGCTGGATGAAACTCCGGCAGGGGAGGCCTGGACAATAGGTTTCTGTCCCAGGGAGGTGTGACCACCTCCCCAGACAGGATAATGTGTATTGGGGCTGGGCGGGAGCACTTTCGGGTGCTTTGAAGTCCTGCACTGGGGGCACATTTGGTGTCCCTAGGCATACCCCAGTTCAAACCGGATCAGGGGCTTGCAGCCCCTGCTTTGGCGCGAACTGGACAAAGGGAAAGGGGTGTAGCCACCCCTCTGCCCTGACCCACCCATAGGTGGGGCCACAGAGTAGTCCAACCCCTATTTTTAGAATAAAGGTAGGAACCCAGTCCTTAGGACTTTAGATTATCCCTGGACGAAACTCTGAAACTGAATCCTGGACCTTCGACGCTCTACGACAAGATTAGAGGACTGAAGAATCTCCCTTGGGGTCAAGGAGTGACTCCCCTGCTTGGCAGGCACCAAAGAAGCATCTGTCCGGTTCGCATTTCTGAAGCTCCCGTCAGACGCCGAAGTCATCGCATCACCAGAGGTGGATTCTCAGACTTCCCGAGGCTACTCCTGAGTCCCCAGCAAAGCTGAGGCCCGTGGCTATCGTGGGTGACTTGAGACCGTGACCCCTGGACACCGAGCACATTTGCAAGTGCATCCTCTTCTGGGTCTCCCAAGAAGTCGTGCTTTGCGCTCCGAGTAGCCCTAGCCTCCAGCACCACCTGCACCGAAGATCACTGACCCCACTCCACGAGTGTCCTGTAAGCCAGATCCACGTGCGGCGTCATGAGGCTCCTTCGCGGTCGCTAGCCCGTTGGCTAGTAGCCCTTAACGAAGGCCAATCCTTTTCTTACTTGGCATCCTGGTTGCTCCAGGCCTGCCCTCACTTACCCTCGCTGGGTGAGTTCCACAGACCTTGCTGGTCTGCACCATCGACGATCTACATCTTCGCCGAGACTTGCCGTTGCCAAGGCTTGTTGGGTCCAATCCGGTCGCCGACACCTCAGCACTCGACAGACATTATGTACCAGCCCGAATCCTGCTCCTGGTCACCGACAACGCCTCCTGGACCTCGTAGCTGAAGAGTCAAGATGACCGTCAACGCACCTGAAGCACTCGACATCGGTGGGCATCTGTCCATCGCCTTCCTGGTCACTGGCTAGTGACCCAGACTCTGTCCCCTCTGCTTTCAGGTTCTTCAGAACTCCGATCCACTCTTGGATCCACCCGGACACTTTTCTCTTGGCCGCCAGCAGCACTTTGCAGCAGATCGCCATTCGAATCGACGACGAAACCCGACCCCGAAAGGCACCTATGCACCCGGCTTCCCTGGGTGAGGTAACACGAGTACTCCGGTGCTCCCGTGGGTAGAGACTCTTCAAAGTCCTAGATCTCAAAGGGTTTTGTCCTAGTCCTTTTTAAGTGTCCATTTTCTCTATTTTCCCGATCCCGACTTTCTCCATAGAAGTCAACGGCGTATCGCGGTTGTGTATTTACACTGCACGCTGCTCTCACGTAGGTCCCCTGTGTCACTACCTTGGGTGGTTCCTTGTGGTCCAAGCACTTCTAGAGGCTCTAGGCCTAGTGTCTAGTTCAGTCGTGGTTCGCATACCACTTTATTGGTATATGGTTTGGTACGCCCCTAGGGCCCAAACGTGTATTTGTGCTATTACTGTGATTTGATAACTTATAACTTATGTATTTCGAACTCTAGCCTCATAAAGAGACTAGAGGGGTGTGTTTAGCAATAAATACATATATTTTGAATATATACCTGGTGTGGTGCTCTTTCATTTGATCACTCAAGAGATTATAGACTGGTAAAACAAGCTGCTTTACATTCCTTCAAGACTTAGCCTGAAGGCTGCTCTCCATAGCTACCACTAGGATAGCTTTCAATAAGGTTGTCTTTAACCTATCTCCAATAAGGGGTTGTTTGGACTGGTGCAAGGTGCCCACTATAATTAGTGGACAGCATATGCCAGGCCAACTTCTCACATTGGTGTGCAGCGTGTGGGATTCCAGCTTGCTATTGTTTTACCAGATAATCTCAATTAAATTGATCAACTGAAAACCACTAAAGGTACCTAAGGTACATATAATTTAAGCTTAGAATACAGTAAGTTCTACTGAACTTAGAGTTGTGTGTTAAGGGATAGCACAACCCTTTCTACAACTCAAGAGAGTTTAGTAAGCCACACTAGAGTAGGTAGTGCATACACCACACCACACTAGTAATGTCTTTAAGGGGAGGATCCAGAGAATCCTTGCAGGAAGCCATTGAGCTTCCACCCTCCAAGTATGATACACTCCCATTCTTGGAATTGAGAGCTTTATGTAACTTGAGAAAAATAAGGACAGGCCAAAGCCCCACCACCCAACACCTCAAGGAGTTGTTGGTGGCTTATGACCTTAGTAAGCCTGTAGGGACTGAAGTGGTAGGAGCTGAGGGTGGGGCAGGAGAAGAGGAGGAGGCCAGGGGTACCAATACCCCCAGCCCCCCCTCTGAAACTGGCCAGGAGGGTGACAATGACCCTGACCTGGATAACCCAATCCCTCCTGTGGACGATGATGAGGATGATCAGGATGACACCCTCTTTGTCCCCCCAGGAAGGATTAAGAGTGTGCCCAGAAAGTCTAGATCTCCTTCTCAGGAGTCTAACCACTCTAGCACCTCTATAGGGAGCTCTGTCTCCTCTCACAGGAGGAAATCCTCTCATGAGAAGAGAGCCAGACTGGTCCAGTATGAGGAAACTCAGCTGGAAATCAGAAAAAGCAATTGGCTTTAGATAGGGAATCCCTAGATCTCCTTAGAGAGAGAAGAAAGTTGGGACTAGAGTCCCATGGTGGCAGCAATATCCCTAGAGATAGGGAGAGGTCTTATGACCATAGAAACCTAAACAAGATTGTCCCTCCCTACCAGAGTGGGGATGACATCCACAAATGGATAACTGCACTGGAGAGGGCCTGTAAAGTACAGAAGGTCCCTCAGGAGCAGTGGGCAGCAATCTTGTGGCTCTCCTTTGCTGACAAAGGTAGAGATAAGCTCCTCACTGTTAGAGAGGAGGATGCTGATAATTACAAGGTCTTGAAGAGTGCTCTTATTGATGGGTTTGGCCTAACCACTGAACAGTACAGGTTGAAGTTCAGAGACACCCAAAAAGCACAGACTCAAGACTGGGTAGACTTTGTAGATTGTGCTACAAAGGCTCTGGAAGGTTGGATACATGGCAACAAAGTGCATGACTTTTTAGGATTGTACAATTTGATTATGAGGGAGCAGATCCTTAATAATTGTCAAAACCAGCTTTTGCACCAGTATCTGGTGGACTCTAATCTGACCTCTCCCCAAGAATTGGGAAAGAAGGCAGACAAATGGGTCAGAACCAGAGTAAAAACTAGAAATCAGGGTGGTGACCAGAAGAAAGATTCTACTAAGTCCCAAGAGAAAGGTGGGGATAAATCTAAGGATAAGTCCCCTACAGGGCCCCAAAATTCCTCTTCTGGGGTGGGTCCCAAACTCCTTCCTCTCCTGAAAAGAAACCCTATTGCCATGTCTGTAAAAAGCCTGGGCACTGGAAAAGTGATCCCAGTTGCCCCAGAATTGGCAATAAAGAAAATGTTCCTCCCACAACTACTACCACCCCTCCTGGTACTACCAGTAGTAATCCTCCAGTTGGGAGTAGTGCACCCAAAAGTTGGGTGCTTTTGCAAGAGGAACAGAGGTGGGCCCTAGTTTAGACAGGGACCCCTCAACAGACTGCTCTGACTCTGATGGTGGTATAGGATTTGCCACCTTTACCATGGGTCCCATAGCATTGGGCAGGTACAGAGTGGAGCCAATAATTAATGGTCAGAAAGCTGTGGCATTTAGGGACACAGGGGCTAGTGTCACCATGGTGGCCGGGAAACTAGTCCCCCTCACCAGTTTTTACCTGAGTTTAAGTACCAGGTGACCAACATTGATGGTGTCAGAACAGATCACCCCATGGCCATAGTCAATCTCAGCTGGGAGGGGGTCACAGGCCCAAAGAGAGTGGCAGTGTCCCCCACCTTACCTGTAGATTGCCTGATGGGCAATGATTTGGAAATTTCAGCCTGGGCTGAAGTTGAACACCAAACCCATCTTAGGATGTTGGGCGTCCCTGTAAAGGTTAGTGGGGCTGTGATGGCCACAGCCCCAGCCCAAGAATTCAGGAGAGATGGAGCCTGAAAGAATGGCCCACTCTCCCCCAAAAGAGAGCACCAGGGTTGAAGAAAAGTCTTCTTCCCCCAGACAGTAGGTAAGGGTCAGCCTCCTCAGGGAACTGACCCTACCCCTAGTGAAGGAACTGCCCCAGAGGTAGTCAGGCCTGGCCTGACCACCCCCTGATGGCAGAGGACCCTTCCAAGGTGGTACCCAGTCTGGAGCAGGTAACCTGCTCCTCTCTACCCTGCCTCAGTCAGCCCAGGGCTGCAGAGGTCAGGGAGGTCAGTGGACCCCCAGGGCCCCCTGTCCAGAGGAACCCCCATCAGCAGATTAGGGGCACCCAGTCTAGTAGCCCTAGCCAGGTGAAAATTCCTCTACACACTGAGGGATCCCCCATACCTCTATGTAGGGACCTCCCCAGAAGGACTCTGGTAGGCAAGGGCAAACCTGGGACCAGAAGGTTCCAAACCTGCCATGTCCCTCCAGTAGTCCATCCAAAGGGACCCAACCCCCAGCTGTAGGCAGCCAAAGGTTGACCCTTAGAGCAAAGTGCAACTCAGTCATGGAAAGACAGGCATACATGGTGACCAGTGATCTGAGGAAGCTGAGGCCAACATTCCTAGGGCCTCACTTCTCTACCCAGACACCTCACCAGCCTTGTACTTTACCTAAGCACACCACAGGTAGTGAATCCCCATGGTGGAGACCCTCTCATACCCTTAGGGTGAGGGATTGCTTAGTGGACCATAAGACAGGGGGCAACCATGCTAGTGCAGGTGCTTCCTTATATGACCACTTAGTCAATGAAGGCTCAACTGGCCAAGGTTAGCCTTATCTCCTTTCGTTTGGGGGGTTATGTAGGAAGGTGGAATCTGACTATATGGTTGCCCCCACTTTTTTATGGTGTTTTGCTGGTTTATGACTTAGTTGGACTGGGATCCTGCTATTCAGGGCCCCAGTCTATCTGCTTTCTCTGTAAAATGGTTTCCATGTGCCTTAGGCACATCACTGATTGGGATCTTGAGTGCCCTTATAAGTCCCTAGTATATGGTATACTATGTACCAAGGGCATAGGTACCTCAGAGGCCTGCCAGGGGCTGCAGCATGTATTATGCCACCCCTGGAAGGCCATCCAAACTGACACCACAGGTCTGCTACTGCAGCCTGGGTAAGGTGGTGCATGCACTCTTACTGTGATATAGGTTACCTATATCACTAAATACATACACACATATAAACCTATAAGTCACTCCTAAGGCAGGCCTTATCAATCCTAAAGGCAGAGTGCATGGTTCCTATGTGAGAGGGTGCCCCTGCATGAGCAGGGCCCTCTGCAGCGTTCGGAGACCATCTCTGATGCTGTTTGTAGTGCAGCCTGACCATATACTCTTAAGCGCATTATATCCTCGCGGTAAAATGCTAACTTTGGAATGGCTGCACCTAAACATGTCGTGTTTGGTGTCAAACATCTTGGAATACTACCCCCCGCCAATCCTGGCGGCGGGGGTAGCATTCCACCCTTCTAGAGGGAAAGACATGTTAACTCTGACTAGTCCGGTAACTTCTTTCCAGAGCCCTGGCATCACAAAATGGATGCTGCTGCCACAGACACGAGTCTGGCCTCCTGCTGCTGGACGAAACTCTGGCAGGGGAGGCCTGGACAATAGGTTTCTGTCCCAGGGAGGTGTGACCACCTCCCCAGACAGGATAATGTGTATTGGGGCTGGGCGGGAGCACTTTCGGGTGCTTTGAAGTCCTGCACTGGGGGCACATTTGGTGTCCCTAGTGCATACCCCAGTTCAAACCGGATCAGGGGCTTGCAGCCCCTGCTTTGGCGCGAACTGGACAAAGGGAAAGGGGTGTAGCCACCCTCTGCCCTGACCCACCCATAGGTGGGGCCACAGAGTAGTCCAACCCCTATTTTTAGAATAAAGGTAGGAACCCAGTCCTTAGGACTTTAGATTATCCCTGGACGAAACTCTGAAACTGAATCCTGGACCTTCGACGCTCTACGACAAGATTAGAGGACTGAAGAATCTCCCTTGGGGTCAAGGAGTGACTCCTGCTTGGCAGGCACCAAAGAAGCATCTGTCCGGTTCGCATTTCTGAAGCTCCTGTCGGACGCCGAAGTCATCGCATCACCAGAGGTGGATTCTCAGACTTCCCCGAGGCTACTCCTGAGTCCCCAGCAAAGCTGAGGCCCGTGGCTATCGTGGGTGACTTGAGACCGTGACCCTGGACACCGAGCACATTTGCAAGTGCATCCTCTTCTGGGTCTCCCAAGAAGTCGTGCTTTGGGCTCCGAGTAGCCCTAGCCTCCAGCACCACCTGCACCGAAGATCACTGGCCCCCACTCCACGAGTGTCCTGTAAGCCAGATCCACGTGCGGCGTCACGAGGCTCCTTCGCGGTCGCTAGCCCGTTGGCTAGTAGCCCTTAACGAAGGCCAATCCTTTCTTACTTGGCATCCTGGTTGCTCCAGGCCTGCCCTCACTTACCCTCGCTGGGTGAGTTCCACAGACCTTGCTGGTCTGCACCATCGACGATCTACATCTTCACCGAGACTTGCCGTTGCCAAGGCTTGTTGGGTCCAATCCGGTCGCCGACACCTCAGCACTCGACAGACATCGTGTACCAGCCCGAATCCTGCTCCTGGTCGCCGACAACGCCTCCTGGACCTCGTGGCTGAAGAGTCAAGACGACCGTCAACGCACCTGAAGCACTCGACATCGGTGGGCATCTGTCCATCGCCTTCCTGGTCACTGGCTAGTGACCCAGACTCTGTCCCCTCTGCTTTCAGGTTCTTCAGAACTCCGATCCACTCTTGGATCCACCCGGACACTTTTCTCTTGGCCGCCAGCAGCACTTTGCAGCAGATCGCCATTCGAATCGACGACGAAACCCGACCCCGAAAGGCACCTATGCACCCGGCTTCCTGGGTGAGGTAACACGAGTACTCTGGTGCTCCCGTGGGTAGAGACTCTTCAAAGTCCTAGATCTCAAAGGGTTTTGTCCTAGTCCTCTTTTAAGTGTCCCTTTTCTCTATTTTCCCGATCCCGACTTTCTCCATAGAAGTCAACGGCGTATCGCGGTTGTGTATTTACACTGCACGCGTCTCCCGTAGGTCCCCTGTGTCACTACCTTGGGTGGTTCCTTGTGGTCCAAGCACTTCTAGAGGCTCTAGGCCTAGTGTCTAGTTCAGTCGTGGTTCGCATACCACTTTATTGGTATATGGTTTGGTACGCCCCTAGGGCCCAAACGTGTATTTGTGCTATTACTGTGATTTGATAACTTATAACTTATGTATTTTCGAACTCTAGCCTCATAAAGAGACTAGAGGGGTGTGTTTAGCAATAAATACATATATTTTGAATATATACCTGGTGTGGTGCTCTTTCATTTGATCACTCAAGAGATTATAGACTGGTAAAACAAGCTGCTTTACATTCCTTCAAGACTTAGCCTGAAGGCTGCTCTCCATAGCTACCACTAGGATAGCTTTCAATAAGGTTGTCTTTAACCTATCTCCAATAAGGGGTTGTTTGGACTGGTGCAAGGTGCCCACTATAATTAGTGGACAGCATATGCCAGGCCAACTTCTCACATTGGTGTGCAGCGTGTGGGATTCCAGCTTGCTATTGTTTTACCAGATAATCTCAATTGAATTGATCAACTGAAAACCACTAAAGGTACCTAAGGTACATATAATTTAAGCTTAGAATACAGTAAGTTCTACTGAACTTAGAATTGTGTGTTAAGGGATAGCACAACCCTTTCTACAACTCAAGAGAGTTTAGTAGGCCACACTAGAGTAGGTAGTGCATACACCACACCACACTAGTAATGTCTTTAAGGGAGGATCCAGAGAATCCTTGCAGGAAGCCATTGAGCTTCCACCCTCCAAGTATGATACACTCCCATTCTTGGAATTGAGAGCTTTATGTAACTTGAGAAAATAAGGACAGGCCAAAGCCTCACCACCCAACACCTCAAGGAGTTGTTGGTGGCTTATGACCTTAGTAAGCTCTGTAGGGACTGAAGGGGTAGGAGCTGAGGGTGGGGCAGGAGAAGAGGAGGAGGCCAGGGGTACCAATACCCCCAGCCCCCTCTGAAACTGGCCAGGAGGGTGACAATGACCCTGACCTGGATAACCCAATCCCTCCTGTGGACGATGATGAGGATGATCAGGATGACACCCTCTTTGTCCCCCAGGAAGGATTAAGAGTGTGCCCAGAAAGTCTAGATCTCCTTCTCAGGAGTCTAACCACTCTGGCACCTCTATAGGGAGCTCTGTCTCCTCTCACAGGAGGAAATCCTCTCATGAGAAGAGAGCCAGACTGGTCCAGTATGAGGAAACTCAGCTGGAAATCAGAAAAAAGCAATTGGCTTTAGATAGGGAATCCCTAGATCTCCTTAGAGAGAGAAGAAAGTTGGGACTAGAGTCCCATGGTGGCAGCAATATCCCTAGAGATAGGGAGAGGTCTTATGACCATAGAAACCTAAACAAGATTGTCCCTCCCTACCAGAGTGGGGATGACATCCACAAATGGATAACTGCACTGGAGAGGGCCTGTAAAGTACAGAAGGTCCCTCAGGAGCAGTGGGCAGCAATCTTGTGGCTCTCCTTTGCTGACAAAGGTAGAGATAAGCTCCTCACTGTTAGAGAGGAGGATGCTGATAATTACAAGGTCTTGAAGAGTGCTCTTATTGATGGGTTTGGCCTAACCACTGAACAGTACAGGTTGAAGTTCAGAGACACCCAAAAAGCACAGACTCAAGACTGGGTAGACTTTGTAGATTGTGCTACAAAGGCTCTGGAAGGTTGGATACATGGCAACAAAGTGCATGACTTTTTAGGATTGTACAATTTGATTATGAGGGAGCAGATCCTTAATAATTGTCAAAACCAGCTTTTGCACCAGTATCTGGTGGACTCTGATCTGACCTCTCCCCAAGAATTGGGAAAGAAGGCAGACAAATGGGTCAGAACCAGAGTAAAAACTAGAAATCAGGGTGGTGACCAGAAGAAAGATTCTACTAAGTCCCAAGAGAAAGGTGGGGATAAATCTAAGGATAAGTCCCCTACAGGGCCCCAAAATTCCTCTTCTGGGGGTGGGTCCCAAACTCCTTCCTCTCCTGAAAAGAAACCCTATTGCCATGTCTGTAAAAAGCCTGGGCACTGGAAAAGTGATCCCAGTTGCCCCAGGATTGGCAATAAAGAAAATGTTCCTCCCACAACTACTACCACCCCTCCTGGTACTACCAGTAGTAATCCTCCAGTTGGGAGTAGTGCACCCAAAACGTTGGGTGCTTTCGCAAGAGGAACAGAGGTGGGCCCTAGTTTAGACAGGGACCCCTCAACAGACTGCTCTGACTCTGATGGTGGTATAGGATTTGCCACCTTTACCATGGGTCCCATAGCATTGGGCAGGTACAGAGTGGAGCCAATAATTAATGGTCAGAAAGCTGTGGCATTTAGGGACACAGGGGCTAGTGTCACCATGGTGGCAGGGAAACTAGTCCCCCTCACCAGTTTTTACCTGAGTTTAAGTACCAGGTGACCAACATTGATGGTGTCAGAACAGATCACCCCATGGCCATAGTCAATCTCAGCTGGGAGGGGGTCACAGGCCCAAAGAGAGTGGCAGTGTCCCCCACCTTACCTGTAGATTGCCTGATGGGCAATGATTTGGAAATTTCAGCCTGGGCTGAAGTTGAACACCAAACCCATCTTAGGATGTTGGGCGTCCCTGTAGAGGTTAGTGGGGCTGTGATGGCCACAGCCCCAGCCCAAGAATTAGGAGAGATGGAGCCTGAAAGAATGGCCCACTCTCCCCCAAAAGAGAGCACCAGGGTTGAAGAAAAGTCTTCTTCCCCCAGACAGTAGGTAAGGGTCAGCCTCCTCAGGGAACTGACCCTACCCCTAGTGAAGGAACTGCCCCAGAGGTAGTCAGGCCTGGCCTGACCACCCCCTGATGGCAGAGGACCCTTCCAAGGTGGTACCCAGTCTGGAGCAGGTAACCTGCCCCTCTCTACCCTGCCTCAGTCAGCCCAGGGCTGCAGAGGTCAGGGAGGTCAGTGGACCCCCAGGGCCCCCTGTCCAGAGGAACCCCCCATCAGCAGATTAGGGGCACCCAGTCTAGTAGCCCTAGCCAGGTGAAAATTCCTCTACACACTGAGGGATCCCCCATACCTCTATGTAGGGACCTCCCCCAGAAGGACTCTGGTAGGCAAGGGCAAACCTGGGACCAGAAGGTTCCAAACCTGCCATGTCCCTCCAGTAGTCCATCCAAAGGGACCCAACCCCCAGCTGTAGGCAGCCAAAGGTTGACCCTTAGAGCAAAGTGCAACTCAGTCATGGAAAGACAGGCATACATGGTGACCAGTGATCTGAGGAAGCTGAGGCCAACATTCCTAGGGCCTCACTTCTCTACCCAGACACCTCACCAGCCTTGTACTTTACCTAAGCACACCACAGGTAGTGAATCCCCATGGTGGAGACCCTCTCATACCCTTAGGGTGAGGGATTGCTTAGTGGACCATAAGACAGGGGGCAACCATGCTAGTGCAGGTGCTTCCTTATATGACCACTTAGTCAATGAAGGCTCAACTGGCCAAGGTTAGCCTTATCTCCTTTCGTTTGGGGGTTATGTAGGAAGGTGGAATCTGACTATATGGTTGCCCCCACTTTTTTAATGGTGTTTTGCTGGTTTATGACTTAGTTGGACTGGGATCCTGCTATTCAGGGCCCCAGTCTATCTGCTTTCTCTGTAAAATGGTTTCCATGTGCCTTAGGCACATCACTGATTGGGATCTTGAGTGCCCTTATAAGTCCCTAGTATATGGTATACTATGTACCAAGTGCATAGGTACCTCAGAGGCCTGCCAGGGGCTGCAGCATGTATTATGCCACTCCTGGAAGGCCATCCAAACTGACACCACAGGTCTGCTACTGCAGCCTGGGTAAGGTGGTGCATGCACTCCTTACTGTGATATAGGTTACCTATATCACTAAATACATACACACATATAAACCTATAAGTCACTCCTAAGGCAGGCCTTATCAATCCTAAAGGCAGAGTGCATGGTTCCTATGTGAGAGGGTGCCCCTGCATGAGCAGGGCCCTCTGCAGCGTTCGGAGACCATCTCTGATGCTGTTTGTAGTGCAGCCTGACCATATACTCTTAAGCGCATTATATCCTCGCGGTAAAATGCTAACTTTGGAATGGCTGCACCTAAACATGTCGTGTTTGGTGTCAAACATCTTGGAATACTACTCCCCGCCAATGCTGGCGGCAGGGGTAGCATTCCACCCTTCTAGAGGGAAAGACATGTTAACTCTGACTAGTCCGGTAACTTCTTTCCAGAGCCCTGGCATCACAAAATGGATGCTGCTGCCACAGACACGAGTCTGGCCTCCTGCTGCTGGACGAAACTCTGGCAGGGGAGGCCTGGACACAGGTTTCCTGTCCCAGGGAGGTGTGACCACCTCCCCAGACAGGATAATGTGTATTGGGGCTGGGCGGGAGCACTTTCGGGTGCTTTGAAGTCCTGCACTGGGGGCACATTTGGTGTCCCTGTGCATACCCCAGTTCAAACCGGATCAGGGCTTGCAGCCCCTGCTTTGGCGCAAACTGGACAAAGGGAAAGGGGTGTAGCCACCCTCTGCCCTGACCCACCCATAGGTGGGGCCACAGAGTAGTCCAACCCCTATTTTTAGAATAAAGGTAGGAACCCAGTCCTTAGGACTTTAGATTATCCCTGGACGAAACTCTGAAACTGAATCCTGGACCTTCAACGCTCTACGACAAGATTAGAGGACTGAAGAATCTCCCTTGGGGTCAAGGAGTGACTCCCCTGCTTGGCAGGCACCAAAGAAGCATCTGTCCGGTTCGCATTTCTGAAGCTCCCATCGGACGCCGAAGTCATCGCATCACCAGAGGTGGATTCTCAGACTTCCCAGAGGCTACCCTGAGTCCCCAGCAAAGCTGAGGCCCGTGGCTATCGTGGGTGACTTGAGACCGTGACCCCTGGACACCGAGCACATTTGCAAGTGCATCCTCTTCTGGGTCTCCGAAGAAGTCGTGCTTTGGGCTCCGAGTAGCCCTAGCCTCCAGCACCACCTGCACTGAAGATCACTGGCCCACACTCCACGAAGGCCAATCCTTTTCTTGCTTGGCATCCTGGTTGCTCCAGGCCTGCCCTCACTTACCCTCGCTGGGTGAGTTCCACAGACCTTGCTGGTCTGCACCATCGACGATCTACATCTTCGCCGAGACTTGCCGTTGCCAAGGCTTGTTGGGTCCAATCCGGTCGCCGACACCTCAGCACTCGACAGACATCGTGTACCAGCCCGAATCCTGCTCCTGGTCGCCGACAATGCCTCCTGGACCTCGTGGCTGAAGAGTCAAGACGACCGTCAACGCACCTGAAGCACTCGACATCGGTGGGCATCTGTCCATCGCCTTCCTGGTCACTGGCTAGTGACCCAGACTCTGTCCCCTCTGCTTTCAGGTTCTTCAGAACTCCGATCCACTCTTGGATCCACCCGGACACTTTTCTCTTGGCCGCCAGCAGCACTTTGCAGCAGATCGCCATTCGAATCGACGACGAAACCCGACCCCGAAAGGCACCTATGCACCCGGCTTCCTGGGTGAGGTAACACGAGTACTCTGGTGCTCACGTGGGTAGAGACTCTTCAAAGTCCTAGATCTCAAAGGGTTTTGTCCTAGTCCTCTTTTAAGTGTCCCTTTTCTCTATTTTCCCGATCCCGACTTTCTCCATAGAAGTCAACGGCGTATCGCGGTTGTGTATTTACACTGCACGCTGTCTCCCGTAGGTCCCCTGTGTCACTACCTTGGGTGGTTCCTTGTGGTCCAAGCACTTCTAGAGGCTCTAGGCCTAGTGTCTAGTTCAGTCGTGGTTCGCATACCACTTTATTGGTATATGGTTTGGTACGCCCCTAGGGCCCAAACGTGTATTTGTGCTATTACTGTGATTTGATAACTTATAACTTATGTATTTCGAACTCTAGCCTCATAAAGAGACTAGAGGGGTGTGTTTAGCAATAAATACATATATTTTGAATATATACCTGGTGTGGTGCTCTTTCATTTGATCACTCAAGAGATTATAGACTGGTAAAACAAGCTGCTTTACATTCCTTCAAGACTTAGCCTGAAGGCTGCTCTCCATAGCTACCACTAGGATAGCTTTCAATAAGGTTGTCTTTAACCTATCTCCAATAAGGGGTTGTTTGGACTGGTGCAAGGTGCCCACTATAATTAGTGGACAGCATATGCCAGGCCAACTTCTCACATTTCCCCAGGGCTGGAGGGGGTCCGAGCGGTCCCTTCTTCATTTTCACATAAGCCTCGGAGGTGGTGGTCCCCAGTGCATTTATAAGCCCCAGGAGGGGGGCCCATTCACCTCCTCCTTTAATTCCTCCATGTCCCCAGGAGCTGGCCCACCCAAGGGCCTATTAGAAAAGAAATGCTCCAGCGCGGCTCCCGCCAAAAATATATTTTTTAAATGCTTTTTTGCCCTGCTGGGGTCCCTGTGGGATTCCCCCAAGATGACTAGAGGGTCAGGAAATTCCTACCTTGCCCCCTTCTAATTTTTTTAAACCTTTTTTGTGGACACAAGCTGAGTTCCAAGATGACTGCCAACACTTGGTTTGAAGTGTTGGCAACCATTCAGATCTCAGCATGAGATTTGGAGGGTTCGCTGAGCCTTTGCGTCCCTATATATACAAATTGTTTATTCTCTTAATATCTCAAAAAGTACTGAACGGATTTATGCCAATTTGCTAAAAGGTCGCTTGCTGGACCAACAGCTACCTTTATGCCAAATTTGGTGTAATTTCGTTCAGCTATTTGGGCTGTAGTCGTGGCTACAATCTCTATGGGAATTACTATGGGAAAACGCGTTTGGGACCCCCCTTTTTCTTAGCCCCCGCCTGATGGATCACCCCAAAACTTTCAAGACAGCAGCTGAAGAGAGGGTCATACTAGTTTTGAAAATTTCGCCAGGATTCATCCAACAACTCCAAAGTTGTTGGCAAATGAAAAAATGCTCTTCCTGTGGAAAGTAGGTCCTAACTATAACTACTTACTGGTGACTAAATCACTGGACGAAATTGCACCAAATTTGGCAGAAAGCTAGCTTTTGGTCCACAAAGAGCCCTTGTTGTGTTTTGGTTTAAATCCATTCAGTAGTTTTGGAGGAAAAAGAAATATAGATACCTAGGGACGCGGATCCACCGCAGATCCACTGTGGGGGATTTGCGGATCCACGTGCCAAAACAAGACCCTTATTGGCTGACCGCAACCTGAGAGAAAAGTTGCGACCAACATTTATTTCTATCCACTCGGTGCAGGGGGTATAAATAAAAGTGTAAAGTGAGATAAGGGGTCAGGATAGAGGTATCCTGACCTCATATGACAGATGGAGGGATCCCTGAGGGACCCCACTATGGCAAAAAATTGTCTGAAATTCTTTTGGGGGTGATCTGCGGATCCACTGCAGGGCTCAGTGGAGCCCCCAGTGTAAATCCACAATGGATCAGTGGATCCAAAGCCGAATGAGGAAAAAAATTACTCACACTCACTCAACCAACCCAGCGTGGGGTTGGCAGCACATGGGGAGTTGGGGGCTGTGGGCAGGGCCTGACTGCAGGCCCTGTGGCCAAGCCCCCATCGACCACAGCCAAAGGCCCTGCAGCCAACCTTCCACTGCGCACAGCCAGAGGCTGTGCACAGCATGGGGTTGGCAGCACATGGGTGGTTGGGCATGGCCAGGCACTGTGGCCAAACCCCTGACGTTTTTAAAAAAACATAAAAATTCACTAAACATACAAAAGTTACAGGGACGTTATAGTTAGGAATTAGCATTTAAAAAAGCCTTAGAAATTCACTGAAAATAACAAAGGTTACAGGGATTTTATAGTTAGATTCTGAATTTACAAAACTGTAGAAATTCAGCTGTTATAGTTAGAGTTATTTAAAGTAACTATAACTCGTGCTCTAAGGTACCTATAACTTGCACCCTCGCCATGCACAGCTAATTACCCCACATATTACATCATTCATGACATCTTCTATGGCATCATTGGTATTATCACTGCAACATTTTCAATAAAATTATTGATGAGAAAACTGTGTATGGCTGGGATGCGAGTTATAGTTAGCTTAGGGCACAAGTTGTAGTTACTTGAAATAACTCTAACTATAACAGCCAAATTTCTACAGCTTTGTGCATGTAAATTTAGATCCTAACTATATCGTACTTGTGATGTTTGGTTTTTCAGTGAATATATATGTATAAATTCATTGAAAAACCAAAGGTTACAGGGTTACTTGTAATCTTTGGTTTTTTCATTGACCAAAGGTTACTGGGACATTATAGTTAGGTTCAGATTTCACATGCACGACACCATACAAATTTACCAGTTATAGCTACCTGAGCTAACTATAACTTACTCCTCTCAATGCACTGCTTATGATCTCTCAAATTACATCACGCATGATGTGGTCAGTGACATCACTGATGACATCTCAAATTACATCACTGATGACATCATCCGGTGAGTGTGTTTTGTAAACATTTCTGAGAGTTAAAGATTGATACTGCATAAGTTAAATTACTATTCTTTCTGTACTCTTAATGAGTGATACTATTTCTAACATGTCATCTGAGTTGCGGTGTGACTGTCTCTATCTGTGTGTGCATGGGTGTCTGAGTGACTAAATGGGTATGTGAGTGGGTGTGTGAGTGGCTGTATAGCTCTGTCAGTGGGTATGTGAGTGGCTGTATGGGGCTGTGAATGGGTTTGTGAGTGGTTGTATGAGTGTGTGAGTGGTTGTCTGGGTGTGAGAGATTGTATGGGTATGTGAGTAGGTGTCTGAGCAGCCATTTGAGTGGGTGTGTGAGTGGTTTATGGGTGTGTGAGTGGTTGAATGGGTGTGGGAGTTGGTGTGTAAGTGGTTGAGTGGGTTTGTGAGTCGTGTGTTAGTGGTTGTATGGGTGCATAAGTGGGTGTGTGAGTGGTTGTATGGGTCTGTGAGTGATTGTTTGAGTGGTTGTGTGGGTCTGTCAGTGGGTGTGTGAGTGGTTGTGTGGGTGTGCGAGTAGGGGAGTGACTGGCTGTATAGGTCAGTGAGTGGGTGTTTGAGTGGCTGTATGGGTCTGTGAATGGGTGTATGAGTGGTTTGTGGGTTTGAGGGGGGTTTGAGTGGCTGTATGGGTGTGTGAGTGGGTGTGAGTGGCTGTATGGGTCTGTGAGTAGGTGTGTTAGTGACTGTATGGGTGTGTGAGTGATTTATGGGTCTGTGAGTAGGTGTGTGAGTAGCTGTATGGGTCAGTGACTGGGTGTGTGAGTGGCTGTATGGTCTGTGAGTGGGTGTGTAAGTTTCTGTATGGGTGTATGAGTAGGTGTGAGAGTACTTTTGAGGGTGTGTAAGTGGGTGTGTGAGTGGATTTGTGATTCGGTGAGTGGGTATGTGATTGGCTGTATGGGTCTGTAATTGGATATGGGAGTGGTTGTGTGGGTGTGTGAGGGAGTGTGTGAGTGGCTGTGAGGGTTTATGAGTGAATATGAGAGTGGCAGAATGGGTGTCTGTGTGGGTGTCAGTTGCTGTGTGAGTGACTGGGCCAGAATAGAACCTCACCTGCCCCTTCATCCAACAAGTCTGAGTGACTGTATGGGTGTGTGAGTGGCTGTATGGATCTGTCAGTAGTGTGGGAGTGGCTGTATATGTTTGTCAGTGGGTATGTGAGTGGCTGAATGGGTCTGTGAATGGGTGTGTGAGTGGCTGCCTGGATGTGTGAGTGGCTGTATGAGTGGTTGTATGGCCATGTGAGTTGGTGTCTGAGTAGCTGTGTGAGTGGGTGTGTAAGTAGTTATATGGGTGTGTGAGTGGTTTTATGGGTGTCAGAGTGGGTGTGTGAGTGGTTGCTCAGGTTTGTGAGTGGGTGTGTGAGTGGTTATATGGGTGTGCGAGTGGGTGTGTGAGTGGTTGTATAGGTCAGTGAGTGGGTGATTGAGTGGCTGTATGTGTCTGTGAGTGGGTGTGTGAGTGGTTTAGTGGGTGTGAGGGGATGTTTGATTGGCTGTATGGGTGTGTGATTGGGTATATGAGTGGCTGTATGGGTCTGTGATTAGGTGTGTGAGTGGCTGTGGGGGTCTGTGAGTAGGTGTTTGAGTGACTGTATGGGTCTATGAGCAGGTGTGTGAGTAGCTGTATGGGTCTGTGAGTAGGTGTGTGAGTGGCTGTATGGGTCTGTGAGTGGGTGTGTGAGTTTCTGAATGGGTGTATGAGTAGGTGTGTGAGTAGTTTTGATGGTGTGTAAGTGGGTGTGTGAGTGGATTTGTGAGTCAGTGAGTGGGTGTGTGAGTAGAAGTATAGGTCTGTCAGTGGGTATGTGAGTGGCTGTATAGTCTGTGAATGGGTTTGTGAGTGGTTGTCTAGGTGTGTGAGTGGCTGTGTGAGTGGTCGTATGGGTGTGTGAGGGGTTATATGGGTGTGAGAGATTGTATGGGTATGTGAGTAGGTGTTTGAGCAGCTGTTTGAGTGGGTGGGACTGGTTGTATGGATGTGTGAGTGGTTGAATGGGTGTGGGAGTGGGTGTGTAAGTGGGTTTGTGAGTGGTGTATGAGTGGTTGTATGGGTATGTAAGTGGGTGTGTGAGTGGTTGTATGGGTCTGTGAGTGATTGAGTGGTTGTGTGGGTCTAAGTGGGTGTGCGAGTAGGTGAGTGACTGGCTATATAGGTCAGTGAATGGGTGTTTGAGTGGCTGTATGGGTCTGTCAGTGGGTGTATTAGTGGTTGTATGGGTCTGTGAGTGGGTGTGTGAGTGGTTTGTGGGTGTGAGAGGAAGAGGAAGAGTTTGAGTGGCTGTATGGGTGTGTGAGTAGGTGTGAGTGGCTATATGGGTCTGTGAGTCGGTGTGTTTGTGGCTGTATGGGTCTGTGAGTAGCTGTGTGAGTACTTGTATGGGTCTGTGAATGGGTGTGTGAATAGCTGTATGGGTCAGTGACTGGGTGTATGAGTGGCTGTATGATCTGTGAGTGGGTGTATAAGTTTCTATATTGGTGTATGAGTAGGTGTGAGAGTGGTTTTGAGGGTGTGTAAGTGGGTGTGTGAGTGGATTTGTGAGGCAGTGAGTGGGTATGTGATTGGCTGTATGGGTCTGTAATTGGATATGGGAGTGGTTGTGTGGGTGTGTGAGGGAGTGTGTGAGTGGCTGTGATGGTTTGTGAGTGAATATGAGAGTGGCAGAATGGGTGTTTGAGTGGGTGCCTGAGTGTCTATGTGGGTGTCAGTTGCTGTGTGAGTGACTGGGCCAGAATAGAACCTCACCTGCCCCTTCATCCAACAAGTCTGAGTGACTGTATGGGTGTGTGAGTGGCTGTATGGATCTGTCAGTAGTGTGTGAGTGGCTGTATAGGTTTGTCAGTGGGTATGTGAGTGGCTGAATGGGTCTGTGAATGGGTGTGTGAGTGGCTGCCTGGATGTGTGAGTGGCTGTATGAGTGGTTGTATGGGCATGTGAGTTGGTGTCTGAGTAGCTGTGTGAGTGGGTGTGTAAGTAGTTATATGGGTGTGTGAGTGGTTTTATGGGTGTCGGAGTGGGCGTGTGAGTGGTTGCTCAGGTTTGTGAGTGGGTGTGTGAGTGGTTGTATGGGTGTGCAAGTGGGTGTGTGAGTGGTTGTATAGGTCAGTGAGTGGGTGATTGAGTGGCTGTATGTGTCTGTGAGTGGGTATGTGAGTGGTTTAGTGGGTGTGAGGGGATGTTTGATTGGCTGTATGGGTGTGTGAATGGGTATGTGAGTGGCTGTATGGGTCTGTGAATGGGTTTGTGAGTGGCTGCCTGGGTGTGTGAGAAGCTGTGTGAGTGGTTATATGGGTGCGAGAGGGGTTGTATGGGTATGAGAGATTGTATGGGCATGTGAGTTGGTGTCTGAGTAGCTGTGTGAATGGGTGTGTAAGTGGTTATATGGGTGTGTGAGTGGTTTTATGGGTGTGTGAGGGGGTGTTTGAGTGGCTGTATGGGTGTGTGATTGGGAGTATGAGTGGCTGTATGGGTCTGTGAGTGAGTGTGTGAGTGGCTGTAGGGGTCTGTGAGTAGGTGTTTGAGTGGCTGTATGGGTCTATGAGTAGGTGTGTGAGTAGCTGTATGAGTCTGTGAGCAGGTGTGTGAGTGGCTGTATGGGTCTGTGAATGGGTGTGTGAGTTTCTGAATGGGTGTATGAGTAGGTGTGGGAGTAGTTTTGAGGGTGTGTAAGTGGATGTGTGAGTAGATTTGTGAGTCGGTGAGTGGGTGCGTGATTGACTGTATGGGTATGTAAGTGGGTGTGTGAGTGGTTGTATGGGTGTGTGAGTGAGTGTGTGAGTGGCTGTGAGGGTCTTTGAGTAAATATGAGAGTGGCAGAATGGGTGTTTGAGTGGGTGTCTGAGTGTCTGTGCTGGTGTGTCAGTTGCTGTGTGAGTGACTGGGCCAGAACGGAACCTCACCTGCCCCTTTACCAACAAGCATCCACAGACTTGCACAAAATGTCTACCCAACTTGAATACTTTCTACTGGTTAATTATTAAGTGCTACCTTGTTGGGTAAATGTCTAGGGCATATGCTATGCTACAGCTGCATAATCGACCACAAGAAAATGTGTCCAGTGACCTTGTGTGCATTTTGGCAATGTGATTGTTCTTCGTGTGTCTTCATCCAGAAATCTATGATAACATGAATCCTCGTATAGAGAACACAATGAGACTGCAAAGAGGTAAATCTACACCAAACAATGGTACTTTCTCTTAACTATATAAAACAAGTGCTTCTTTGTTTAGTAGAGATGTCCTCATGTTCTTCGGCATTAATAACGAGTCACTAAAACCTGCAGGAAATGTGCGGGGGCCTTTTGGTAAGCTGTCCATCATCCTGACAAAAGACAGGAAGACCATTGTATACTACTAAGGTAGAGGGGCCGGTCAAACGGTTGAGGCTTCCAGGCGATTTTGCACTTTTGCATACTCATAGTAATTTAAAGGGAGAACCAAGGACTCTGCTAGTGATTCACTAAAATCAACGGGAAATGCACTGGGGGCCTTTTGGTAAGCAGTCCATCATCCTGGCAAAAAGAGGGTAGACGTTTGCATATTATTAAGGTGGATGGGGCGGAGCCAAATGGGTGAGGCTTCCAGGTGATTTTACACATTTGCATACTGATAGTAATTTAAAGGGAGAACTACAGACTCTGCTCTCACCAGGAGAGGACAGGAAGGAACCCACTCGTCACACTACAGACCCAATCGCCCAGGGCCTGGCCACCTGATGTTGGGTGCCCTGGAGCACACCCAGGGCATCCAGTGTGCAGTGTTGGTGACCGTGGGGGAACCTTAATGCCCCTATGGTCCCCTGCTGGCCTCCCGCCCTCAGTGGGAGCTGGCATTGCTCCTGCATGCGTGGACCAGCAAGAAATGCTGCTCCCTGCGTGTGGGAGCAATGTTATCAGAAAACAGATAAAAAGTCCACTCCCAGCAAGCAGGAGCAGTTTTCTGCTCCCGCCCGCTGTGAGCAGACTTATTGTTTGCTCTCACTTGGTGGAAGCTGTCAAAGCTCCTTCCAAGCAACAGCAAACTACTATGTCCCAAGGGTGTGAACCTCGTGACATAGGGAGCCGGCCCTGGGGGGTGGCTGTCCCCAGGGCTATTAATGGCTCTAGGAGGAGGGCCGCAAAGGCCCCCCTCCTGTGTTTATGTAGGGCAAGCCCCATGGACGTTGTGCTCACGGGGCAAAAACTACCCCGGAGGGGTGCTGCATGGCCCCCCTCCCAGTTAAAATTTGGCCATGCCCCAGAGAGGTCGTGGTCCCTGGAGCCGTAAATGGCCCGGGAGGGGGGCCACGGGGTCACCTCTCCTTTATTGTTAAATCAGGCTGGTCCTGGGGAGGTGGTAATCCCCGGGGCCGTAAAGGGCCCTGCAGGGGAGTCCGTGCGACCCCCGTCCACTTCTATTTCATTTATTGGCCTTGCTCTGGGGAGGTGGTGGTCCCCGAGGCTGTAAACGGCCTGGAGAAGGGGGCCACACAGCTCTCCTCCTCCTCCATTTTATTATATAGGTCTGGCTCAGGGGAGGAGGTGGTCCGCAGGGCCGATTTTGGCCATCAGGAGGGGTGCCGCGTGCTCCCCCCTCCTCAAAATTAATATTTAAATTGGCCCCAGGACCTGGCCCACCTGGGAGCTCACCCATAAACAAGCGTGGGATTTACACCAAATCACAAAAAACACTCTTTCTGGAGCAAGATCTAGCTTTCTGACAATTTGGTATAATTCCAGTCAGCAGTTCAGGCTGCAGTTGTATCTAAAATCCCTATGAGAAATTGCATTGGGAAAACTCGTTCGGGGGCTCCCCCTTTTTCTCTGCCATTAAATCACCCCAACACGTTCAAGACAGCAGCTGAAGTGAGTGGCAAACTAGTTTTGAAAATTTTGTGAAGATTCGTCAAACAGCACAAAAAGAATTAAGCAAAACAAATAACGCTTTTCCTAGGGAAACTGGGTCCTAACTACAGCCCGAACTGCTGAATGCAATTACACCAAATTTGGCAGAAAGGTAGCTGTTGGTCCAGAAAGCAACCTTTTTGTAAATTGGCATCAATCCGTTCAGTACTTTTGGAAATATTAAGGAAAATCCAAATTTGTATACATAGGGGCACGAATTCTCCAAGGATCCGACAGTCCCTGTGATCAAATCTGATTGGCTGACAACATTTCAAACCAGGAAGTGTTAGCAGCCATCTTGGGACTCGGCTTAAGCTGAGTCCCCCAAAAAACCTACAACAATACAGAAGGGGGCAGGGTTAAAAAAAATTACAAAATAAAATTCAGCAGGAGCTGTGCCGGAGTCATGTCTCCTACTGAAAAATTTAAAAAAAGAAGTGTCTGCTCCCACGCTTCTCTATTATTTAGCCCCCGGGTTGTCCAGGTCCTGGAGCCATGCGGGCATAAATAAAATAATAAGTGAGGGGCCACACAGGGCCCCCATCCTCGTGCCCCAGGGACCGCCTCCTCCCCAGGGTTTTTTAAAAAGAAATAGGGGTGTCTCCTGGACCCCCCGTGCCCCAGGTACCGCAATCTCCCTGGGGCTATTTTGAAATAAATCGGGTGGGCCTTACGGGCTCCCCCATACCCTGGGGACCCTCACCTCCCTGGGGCTATTTATGTGTAATGGGGGGCCTCATGGACCCTCCAGGCCCCGGGGACCACCACCTCCCCAGGGCCAAATAGTATTCTTAAACTGAGAGGGGGGCCGGCGGCCCCCCTCCCATGCAGTTCTAAGCCCCGGGGACCACTACCTCACCGGGGCAGGCCCTATCAAATCAGAGGAGTCATAGATGGCCCTGGGAACCACAACCCCCCAGGGCTGGCTCCTGCTATGTTCCGGGATACCCACCTCCGGAACACAGCTGTTTGCTGTGGCTTGGTGTGAGCTTTAACTGCTTCTGCCAAGCCATAGCAAACACTCAGCTTTCAGCAAGCGAGAGCAGTGAAAAAGCTCTTGCTTGCTGGAAGCATAGCATTCGTCTGTTTCCCTGCCCCCTGTCAAGCGTGCAGAGAAACAGACGAATTGCTTTCACACACAGGGGGCTACATCTTTAACAGCCCTCTGTGTGTGAAAGCAATGCCCGCTCCCGCAGTTGGTGGGGATCCGGCAGGGACCGCGGGGGCCTTCAGGCTCCCCCGCAGTCCAGTAGCACACTGGGTGCCCTGGGGGTACCCTGGAAACATGGCCGTGCCCCGGGGGGTGGGGTCCCTAGGGCAGGGGGATCACGAAGCCCCACTCCCCAATTTAAAATAAATATATTAAAACACCAGGCCCCGAGGAATGGGGTCCCTGGGCCAAAATCAGCTGGGGAGAGGGGCCGTGCAGCTCCACTCCCCAATTAAAAATTAATTAATTAAAAGACCGAGCCCCAGGGGATGGGGTCCCCGGGACCGACATTTGGTAATGGCATTGCTGAAAGCTCGTCAGAGGGCCCGCCCCCTTTGTGCACCACACTGCAAAAGCTCCTTGCAGTGCTCTACTGGTTGGGGGATGAAGTCCCCTTGGATGCTGAGGGTCCTTGGGGGCAAGAACCCCTCCGGTTACTCCAGTAAGTCCCACACATTGGGATTGCTGAAAGCTCATTGGAGGCACCGCCACCTTTGTCCACCACTCTGCAAACACACCTCATGTCATCAGCAATGTCACTGACCATGTCATGAGTGAAGTAATATGTGAGGTCATAAGCAGTGCATTGCGGGGGCATAAGTTATAGTTAGCCCAGGTAATTATAACTGGTGAATTTATTTGGTTTTCTACGAGTGAAATCTGAGCGTAACTATAATGTCTCTGGAACCTTTGTTTTTTTAGTGTATATATATATATATATTTTTTTTTTTAACAAGGATGCGCCGCACTCAGGAGTCTTTCACTTCAGGTATTTTATTCAGCAAACAGAGCTCGTATGTCACACCTACACGTTTCGGCCACACAGGGCCTTTCTCACGGTTGGAGGACACTACTTTGCAATCTGTTATTTATACCACTCCCTCTCCAGACCAGAATGTGGTCTTGTGGGAGTTGTGGTCTTTTGGTCCTTTTTACAAAAAACAGACTAACACATTATTGTCATGAAATTATATGACGCACAGTTTAAGCATAGCATATTGGGTTCTTTTTCCACCAACAAAATTAAATACATTGTTTATATCGTTATAGTAGTCACTATCGTTTTCCAAATGAGAAGGTAACACAATATCATTGTAATTGCATTGTCACCTTTGATATCTCTGTAATGTGATTTTTTGTGATTTTTTACAGAATTAGGGGCCGATTCCGATCTCGGCCGGTAGTGCTCCGAATCGGATTCGGATTTACCGGATCCGATTCGGAGCCCTGTTTCCCGACCGAATCGTACGCTGGTCCGGCCGAGCGAGTACGATGCAAGCACCCGCGAAATCGCCGACCAACTCGTACGCGGCTTCAACACGCTCCGACCGACTCGCATGGACACGACTCGCACCGCGCTATGGAGACGTTTCCCGGCCGGGTGAGTACGATGCGCGCCGCGAGCAGTCCGACCGACTCGCGCCGTCCGGCTCGAAAAGCTGTCGGAGCCGGACTTTGGGGTCCGCGTCGGACCCCTGTACGCGTAGGCGCGCGAGTCGCACACACAGGGGGACCCATGGGTCCCCCCTACCTGTGCATGTACGCCGCAATGCGCATGGATGCGTACCCGCTGTAGAGGGTGCCCTTGTTCGCCTCACACCCATTGAGTCAATGGGAGCCCGCGTACGCGTTGTACGACCGGCTCCCATTGACTTCAATGGGAGTCCGACTGAATCGAGTCCGATAGCATGCGAATGCATCGTACTCGTCCGGTCGGACTGCAAGGGTCCGATTCGGTCGGAATTCTCTCCGGGTCCGGCTCGGTCGGAGAGATTTCCGATCGGAATCGGCCCCTTAGTCACAGTGATATATTATCAATTTGCCACATTACGCTGTCAATGTTTTAACTCTGCAGGCATAATGTATTGTACATAATGTCCTGGATGTTGCTCATTCTCCTAGGATTTTTAGTGCTCACAGTGACCTCCTTTTACTGGTATAGTACCATATATTTCTTTCCCTGGTGTTGATGGTGTTTATCTTTAGGACTTGATCTTGTGATATTGCTACGCAATGTTCTTCAAGGGATGGCGGTTGTCAGTTTGTGATTTTTGATTTTGTTAATTTTTAGTTGTCAATAATGTTTCAACATCGATGTTCATAAATGGACATATAGTTCATCATCGTTATTCAGGCCTTTGGGGGTCTTTGTGCGAAGCCTAATGATATACTGTGATTCCAGTTGTCTGAGTTTTTCTTTCTATCACCTGCTCGCTCGCTTTGTGGTATGGTGTCTAGTCCAAAAATTCCATTCGTTTCCAGTCATTATTATGTGGCTATATGTCTGGCTGTTGCGTAATTCAGGTCTTTGTTTTTTACCGCTCGAATATGTTCAAAAATTCGCTTTTTCAGCATACAGATGGTGCTTCCAAAATATCTTAATCCACATGCATATTGGATAACATAAACCACAAACTGCGTTGTACATGTGATTTTATGGTTGATTCTAATCGATCTTCCTTCTGGATCCATTATTTCTTTAGTGTTTACACCAATTTAGCAGGCTTTGCAGCTATTGCATTTTTTGAATCCCAACTGTTGTTGTTCAAGCCAATTTTTATTGGATTTCTCTTGGAAGTGGCTCTGGACTATTTTGTCCTGTAAGGACGGGGCCTTTTTATAGGTGACTTGTGGTCGTGCACCAATGATTGTCCCAATGTCATGATCTTGTGCCAATAGGTGCCAATACTTTTGAATTATTTGTATCACTCTTGTACTTTCTTTGCTGTGCGTTAGAATCAATCTTGGTGCTTCTTGTTGGTCGGTACTACCAAGATGTTGTGCATCTTTCATTACTATGTGTTTGTTTTTTTGAGCTTTTGGAATCAGACCTCAAGACCTGGCTGTTCGAACAGTAGCGGACCCCCCTCCCCCTAGCGCCTTGAGACCCTCCGGGTGAGTAGCGCGCTATACAAATGCTTGATTGATTGATTGGTATGTGTTACTTGTTCAATTTTATGTACGCATCTGTTAAGGTCTCTTTGCCTGTATCCTCTGTTTTTTAATCTTTGCGTACTTTCCAGTATCTTATTCTTTGCATCATTATCTTTGGAGCAATTTCGTCGTATTCTCACGAATTCTCCATATGGAATGCTGTTCAGTAGAGGCTTGTAGTGAAAACTCATTCCGTGTAAGATACTGTTGGTTGCCATTTTCTTCCTACACAAGGTTGTATGTATTTGTCCTTGATCAATATAGACTGTTGTGTCTAGGAAGTTCAGCTTTGTGTCACTTATTGAGCAGGTAAAGGATAGACCAATGTCATTTTGATTTAGACAATTAAAATACTCCATAAACTCCTCTTTATTGCCATTCCAGATTAGAAATAAATCATCAATATATCGCATCCAAAGTACGATTCTCTCCAATGCATATTGATTTTCTGTCCCCCATGCGATCTCTTTCTCCCACCAGCCCATGGTTAAATTGGTGTAATTTGGTGAAAATGAAATACCCATGGCAGTTCCACAGAGCTGTTGGTATAGCTTGTGGTTAAATAGAAAGACGTTGTTTTTGAGACACAGTTCTATCATAGTGAGGAGCATGCCCGAGTGTTGTAATTCTGTGATGTTCCGTTGTTTAAGGAAATATGCACATGCCTGTAGGCCAATTTTGTGTTCTATTGAAGTATATAGAGATACAACGTCGATCGTGGCCATGATGTATTAGGGATTCCATGTGGTATTTGCCAAGATTCGTAAGAAGTCGCCCGTATATGAGCTAAGGTCATGGACTATTGGCGCAAAGTAGTGATCTACATATGTTGAAAGGTTCTCAGAAAGTGATTCACATGATGAGACGATTGGTTTTCCTGGGGGATCGCAGAGGGTCTTGTGAATCTTCGGGAAGAAATATATGGTGGGTATGGTTGGATGTTCCTTTAAGAGAAATTGGAACTCATTGTCATTAATTAGATTTTGAATGCACCATTCGTTTAGGTTGGTTTGCAGTTCCAGAGTCATTTTGTTGATAGGATTATGTTTAAGTTTTTTGTACTTTGTTGGATCATCCAGTTGTCGATTGGCCTCTTTAACATAATCAGCCCTATTTTGTATGACTATGTTCCCGCCTTTGTCGGCCGGCTTTATGATTATATTGTTGATCTCCGCTAGGGTTTTTATTGCCATATTTTCATTTTTTGATAGATTTTCTTTTTGTTCCCAATACGTGTTTTTTCCAAATTATCTAGTTCTTTCATTACTGATTCCGAGAACAAATCGATTTTATTGCCGGGAGATAGTTGTGGGCAGTACTTAGATTTATTTTTGAGGCCACTGCTTGTATGTTTTGTTGTATCCCAGCCTAATTCTTGAAGTACTTCACTTTCTGTGATTTCCTCATCATTTAAGTCATACATTAAATCAAAAAGATTTTTTAAATCTGGAATCTGTTCAATAAGTAATGTTGTGTCTTCAGTAGTCTCTTTAGATGTTGTTTCCAATTTATCCCTTTCTCGAGGAAGGTTCGCATGTATTTTGGTTAACTTCAATTTGCGTACATATTTGTATATATCTATTTTTGTATTTGTATAATCAAAATGTCTTTCGAGACAGAAGGACAATCCCTTATTGAGTAGTGCACATTCATCATTAGAAAGTACGTAGTTTGAAAGATTTATGATGAGAGTATCCAATCACTGACAAAATATCGAAGGTCAGAATATCGACCTACAGAAATATCGACGCAAGAATATCGAAGTCAAGAATATCGACATCCTATCTACATTATGGTAAGTACAAAAATATCGAGAAAAAAATATCGATGTCAAAAATATCGTTTTTAAAAATATCGTTTATTATTTAAGTTTAAAAAAAAGTAAAATAAAGTAAATAATACATATAATTAAAATAAACAGAGTTAAAAATATTTTAAAATGTTTAAAAATTATAAGTAATATATATGTAATGTAAAAATAAATTAAACATATACATATAATATATAATATATATACTTACTAATACTTTTTAATAATTATTTTAATAACTTATAATTTTTATTAAAATATCATATAATATTATAAATACATCTATACACATAAAACAATAATATAAATAAAAATTAAATAAATATATATAACACATAAAAAAATAATATTTTTAATCTTTTCAAAATTAATTATATACTACATTAACTAAAATAATACAAAAAATATTAGATAGCGGAGGTAATAAAATTACTATTCCAACTCCAAACAGTGCAACAGTAGGGAAAATGTTGGATAGCGTAGGGGTAAAATTACTATTCCCACCCCAGTGAGTGCAACAGTAGGGAAAGTGTTGGATAGCGTAGGGGTAAAAATTACTATTCCCACTCCAGTGAGTGCAACAGTAGGGAAATTGTTGGATAGCGTAGGGTTAAAATTACTATTCCCACTCCAGGGAGTGCAACAGTAGGGAAAGTGTTGGATAGCGTTGGGGTAAAATTACTATTCCCACTCCAGCGAGTGCAACAGTAGGGAAAGTGTTGGATAGCGTAGGGGTAAAATTACTATTCCCACTCCAGCGAGTGTAACAGTAGGGAAAGTGTTGGATAGCGTAGGGGTAAAAATTACTATTCCCACTCCAGGGAGTGCAACAGTAGGGAAAGTGTTGGATAGCGTAGGGGTAAAAATTACTATTCCCACTCCAGTGAGTGCAACAGTAGGGTAAGTGTTGGATAGCGTAGGGGTTAAAATTACTATTCCCACTCCAGTGAGTGCAACAGTAGGGAAAGTGTTGGATAGCGTAGGGGTAAAAATTACTATTCCCACTCCAGTGAGTGCAACAGTAGGAAAAGTGTTGGATAGCGTAGGGGTTAAATTAACAAACTTATTAATTAAATAATTTTTGTAAAATAAATAACATATTAATAATTAATTAACTAAAAATTAATAATAAATACCAATAAAATTAAATTAATATTTACTTAAATAACATTAAATTACTTCCCACCCTATTCCCCATAAACACACAACCCGCTACACATAAAAGAACACAATTAATTTAATTATCAATTATTCAATTAATAAAAATTAATTACCAATTAATAATAAATTAACAATAAATTAATTAACAATAACCATAAATAAAAATAATAACAAATTAATTATAATTAATATAATTATAAATTAATCAATGAATAAAAATTAATTACCAATTAATAATTAATTAACAATACATTAATTATCAATAACAAATAAAAAATATTAATTAATCAATTATAATCAAATTACTTCCCACCCTATTCCCCTATAAACCCACAACCCGGTACACATAAAAATTAACATAATTAATGTAATTATCAATAAATCAATTATCAAAAATGAATTACCAATTAATAATTAATTAACAATAAATTAATTAACAATAACAATAAATAAATAAATAAAAATTATAATTAATATAATGATAAATTAATCAATTAAAAAAATACAATTAATAATTAATTACCAATAAATTAATAATCGGCAATCAATAAAAACATATTAATTAATTAATTATAATTAAAGTACTTCCCACCCTATTCCCCTATAAACCCACAACCCGCTCTGATACTAAAACGCAAAATTTACTTTAAAAAATTACTAATTTCTAAACATTTAATACATATATTTGAAAATAATAAAAATACATTACAAAAATGTTAAACATACATATAAAATACATACTAAAATACATAACACTAATATAAATATCGATATTATTAACAACGATATTTTTGCTAATCGATATTACTTACTTCGATATTACTTACTTTGATATTACTTACTTCGATGTAAAAACGATATTACTTACCTTAAGGTCGATATTCTGGTCACTGATATTCTTGACATCGATATTCTGTCCCTACGATATTAAAAACTCGATATTAGTGTAGGTCGATATAAAAAAATCGATACTTTGACTGCGTACCGAGATTATCGTTTATTTCCTGCGTGTCAAGTTCCGTACGGGGTACTGCCTTTTTGTGTTTGGCTCTTCTTGTTTTGCGGGTGCTGTGGAAGATTTTAAATCGCCCCTTCCACGTCCTCTGTCTCTTCCTTGTCCACGGCCTCTTGATAAGGTCTGATCTAGGTGCATTAATCTCATCTCCTCTAAAAAATTAATCCCTTTAGAGGGGTTAGTACCACTTGCTGCTTCATTTTCGCTAATGTCGGATTCACTTGTTGTGTCTCCAGTTGGTTTCGGTATATTTTCCCATAGTTTAATTTCAGGGCATCAAATCTTCTGGCAAATGTCAGGATTCTCCATTGCCTGTAATCCATTTCATCCCTCACATATTTCCTTTGTTTCCGCTCTTGAATCTCCTCTTCATATTTTTCAAGACGAATTTCCATGTCTTTTCTTAGTTTTGTTGCTTCGTCTTTATTTAGCAGTAGAATTTTGCTTTCTAGATCTTTAATCAGTGTATGTACTTCTTCCAAGTCGATATTTGCATATTTTCATCATGTTTTTTGAACACTCCATGTTGTTAACTCCCCATTCTTCCAGCATTTCAGTTCGTGTTTCTGGATGTGTGGGCATAGTAAAATTCTGAAGCCTCTTGGAATTCCATCTATTTCCAGATATTTCTGAAGCGCAATTATTTCCCAGCTCTTGTTTATTTCTTTCTTGTATTGTCTTTCTACTTGCAAAAATAATTGTTTCAGTGAGGGATCATGTTCACGTTGCATATCTTGAGTTTCAGCGGTATCGGGCCGTTCACTAGCACTAGTTTGAAACATTGTTGCCGTCTTCTGTGCTCTCTTAGCTTTTCGCGCCTCCATTGTGTTATATGTTTCTGTCGTCTCAATTTCACAATTTGTTTAACTGTTTGTGTTAAAGCTCTTATTTCAAAAAACTTCCTGCCGTTTGTAAAGCTCCTACTCTATGGTTGCACCGGGATTAGCTCAGCCTGTGCTATGGCAGTTCCGGTATGTTATCCCACACGAGCCGCTTTGATTTACAACAGTTTGTTTCCCTTTGTTGCACTCACCCGCTGTTGAGCGCTCCGGCTTTCAACCACATTGCTTGGCGATATATATAAGTATATATATATATATATCCTTCGCTCCACTTTCACCTTCAGTTCCGCACTCGCGGGCGGGTGCTCAGTGTCCACGAGGGTGCTCTTGTGTAAATTATCCAGGCTTCTTCAACAAAAGACCAGCACTCACGGGGGTACGATATCCAATACTTTATTGGATCAGAAGTACGCTCAGACGCGTTTCAGCTTTTACGATATCCAATACTTTATTAGATCGGAAGTACGCTCAGACGCGTTTCGGGAATGTGCCTTTGTCAATGTTATTGACTAAGGCACATAAAGTATTGGATATCGTAAAAGCCGAAACGCGTCTGAGCATACTTCCGATCGTGGTAAAGAGTGCAATTTACTCATCCTACCCCACTCCAGGTTTTTTGCATGCTGTGGTCTGGCCGCAATCAAGAAAGGTGCACACTATGCTGAATTGCTCTTGTTATTTGAGAAGCTGATTGGGTACATATCAGATGTAGCATAGGGCTATCTTAGGTCCACAAACTTGAAGCTAGGCATGACAGTTAGTCACAAGGACAGAATTTGCTTTGTATATTGAAAATAGATGCAGCACAAAAGTGTCTCATGAAATGAACAGTGGTTCTGCCACAACACACTTCTAAAAGCTAAATGATTCACAATGTTATATCCCTTGCTCAGTTAGGATAACAGTAAATGTTTATACATAGTAATCCAAACACATGTTCAAAGTAAATAGCACAAACTGATTGTGTTATTCCGAGATTTATTTTAAGCAAAAGGATTTTTATCTCAAAGAAACAGGTCAAACACACATTTCTGGTGCAAACAGGTGAGACAAGGTGAAAAATGGTGTAAATCATAACAAATGTATTAGGTACATACATAAGTAACATAAACATTAAAGTGCGGAGTTAAAACATGTATGTTCTCACAATGACCTAGAAAATAATTCTAATCAATTTTTGATGGTCAAAGTGGAATATGATGCTCCTAATTATGCGTCGAAGTTTCGACCCTTGTAAATATGTGCTACATATACGCATACAATCCAATCCAATCCAAGTCAGCTTTATTCGACATGATTAGTCATAAAAGCACATACAAATCCATAAATAGGTAAAAAGACAATTACATACAACACCAACTTGGATTTAAAAGAAACCAGATAAAATTAAGAATAAGCAGATACATCTTTAAAATGTTTAAAAGTAACATTTTAAAACCCATATAGAAAATCTTCTATTAAAAACAATTTTTAATTAAAAACAATACAAATTACGGTGTTCTGGAGGCAATTAATTAAGACAGGTAATTGAGCGAACCCCTTATCTACGTCACGTATACATAGTTTTCTGATTTTGGTTCTTGAAGACGCTAACTGCATTAAGCAATTACATAATGCAGGTCCACAAGCGCACCCATTAACTACGTCACTTGGCCATGATTTTGTGAATTTAGTTCTTGAAGGCACTATCTTCATTGACCCTGAACTTGGCGAAGTGAGCATGATCTTATTGCCCATGACCAACCCAAGTATTTTGCCATCGCTATGGCTGACGTAGTTGATGTATCGGTTCGCAAAATTCTCTCTGCTTCACAAGCTCTTTTTGTTCCCAAATGTTTGCAGCGTGGTGCTAACCAAGCACGACGTGGACCGACATAACCAGTGCAGGCAAACAGTAAGTGGGTCACAGATTCTTTACTAGACTGGCATACTGGGCACAAGTTATCACTGGGTTTGGCCCATCTAGATGTAAAACCTTTAACTGGTAATGAGCCTACCCTGAACTGAAAATACAGCTTCCGATCAAGCGGTTTTGTGATTAAGTCCCAGTATGCTTCAAATTTTTGAATTAGTTTGTTTTGCAGGAAAGCTCCAGCTAAGGTGGACGTCTCACTATTTCTAAGCGTATTAAACGGTATCAATTCCCAATATTTATCTTTCAGAATCTTTTTGAACGGAAAAATAGAATTTGATGGGTCCTCCCACAGGAATTGCATACCTATACTTAGCAGGGACTCTCTAACCTCCTTCAACCATTTAATTTGATGGAAGGTGTCTGCCCTTATTATGTCCTGGAAGCCAGCCGCATAAGCTGCCAGTTCTGGGGTTGTCCACAATCTCCGCCAATATAAAAGGGGTCGCAGTTTAGCTACGTCTGTGATCGCTTTTCTTCCCAGATCATACAGTAAGGGACACGTAGGGGTACTCTGAGGCAAATAAGTTATTTTCTTCATGAACCTATTCTCTGAGACAATAAGCTTAGACAGGTTCTCACAGCCCCAAAGTTCTGAGCCATACAAGGCAGAGCTAACTACTTTCATGCTGTAGATTTCAAGAGCCGGGCTAATTGGCTTAAAAAGAGGTTTGATGTTCCTTGTGCAGCACCCCGCCAGTTGGCGGTGTTTTAGGGATGCCAAGTCAATTTGGTGGCCCCATTTAAGGTTGTCTTGGATATTGACCCCTAAGTAGGTAAACTGCTTGACCTCCTCTAGCAAGCGATCGTTCATACGAATGCCCCCTTGTAGGTCCTATGTGGATTAAAAACCATTAATTTCGTTTTCGACACGTTGACCTCCAAGGCTCGGTTTGTACAGAACTCCTCAAAAATTACCAGTGCTTTTTGGAGACCACTGGGGGTCTTGGAAATGATCAACGTGTCGTCTGCGAACATCAATATGGGTATTCTTTCGCCCGCTAGTAGTGGTGCGTCTGTGGGAGTGGCCCCCATGCAATTTGTTATTCCATTAATATATAAGGAAAATAATGTTGGGGCCAATACACAGCCTTGGCGTACACCTTTTTCAACTGGAAAGGGACTGGTAACCTCACCCTGCGAGCCCCATCGAATCCTAGCACTATTATTATCGTGCAGTCTGATAATAAGGGTCAATAATTCAATAGGCATTCCCATTTCTTGCAGTGTCGCCCAAAGTTTTGCACGAGGGACAAGGTCAAACGATGATCTTAAATCTACAAAAGCGGCATATAGACTTCCCTTGCCCAGGGACACAACCTTCCAATGAAGTAAAACAAACCGAAACACCTGATCGATGGTACTTGTAAAGGCCCGGAACCCTGCTTGCAATGGGGATAGAATGTTACATTCCTCAATCCATTCTTTTACCTTATTGAGCACGAGACTACCCGTTACCTTCTGCATGGTGTCAATTAGACTAATGGGCCTGTAGTTTCCTGGAAGTGATTTGTCCCCTTTTTTAAAAACCGGTATTATTTCAGCTCCTTTCCAGGAGTCCGGGACCGGTGCACCCTGGGCAATGGCATTCGTCAATAGTAAGATGTACCGGCACCACCTTTCCTTGTCAGATAAAAATATGTCCCCGGGAATGCCGTCTGGGCCGGATGCTTTCCCTACCATTATGGATCTAAGTGCGGATTCTACGTCGCCCCTACTAAAGGCCTCATCCTGATAGAATAAGTAGGTGATGGCACATTCTTCTTCTTCTGTGCTTAAAGCATATTGGGGTTTGAAATGGTTAACCCATTTCTCCTGGGAAACATGATTTTGGGGCTGTTCCGCCTGTCCACCTCTGCCCCATTTAATTAAATTCCAGAAGTGTTTGGAGTTATTCGTGGCACAAGCCTCTCTTAGCTCCTGCCATCTGCTGTAGTCCCATGCTTTCTTTGCCTTTATTTGGGTGCTCCTATAGGTGTGCCTGGCTGCTCTAACTTCTACTGAATCGCCTGCTTAAACAGCAGACACTAATGCTGCGCGTGATATTCTACAGTCTTTATTAAACCAGTGTCGGGATTCTCAATTTACGGCCTTGCATGGTCTGCCCTGCTTAATGAAATAGGTAAGAAGGTGTGCAAAAAATTTGTTATGTATACAAGTTATCTGTTCATGGGCCCTGACGTTCGCTACGCTGTCTTCGAGCTCACTTATGACACAGTCCACATCCCTATTAATACAAGCAAGCTGCTCAGGCATCTCCACAATCTTCGCCCATTTGAGGCGTCTCATGTCGTTAGTTGGAACTACGTCGTGTGTGGAGTGATCCTTACCTACTCGAGTTAGTGCCTTTTGCGTTGTTAATTCCAGTGACACACATAGGGGGTTATGGTCACTTTCGATCCTGTCTTTAACAGCCATGTCTCGGAAGGAATGCCATAGTGTCAAACTAATTAAAACATAATCAATTCTGCAGGTGCAATACCCATTGTTAAAAGTGTTTGCTCCCAACCTATCAGATGGGGCACGTCCATTTGTGGCCCGTAGTCCCTTTTCCATGCAAATAGAATTTATTTGGATGGCCACTTCTGTCCATCTTTTTATGGGATCGAGCACCAACTTTGGAATGCCCCACCTCAAATCCTCTTCTTCATTCAGCGGTCCCTCCTCATTTAGAAGGGGCTCAAAGGTGGAGTTAAAATCACCCGCGACTATAGCATTAGAAACCTCTGCGTGAGAGTCAAGGAGGTCGGTGAGAGCCGCCAAAACTCCCGACTGCTTCCCTCTAGTGCCTCTCACATAGACGTTATAAATGTCTATTGTCCTATGTATGCCCTTAATCAGTCTTACCAGCTGTATATCATGACTCTGTGTTGGCAGCACCTGGATGACAAGGCCTAGACTCTGGCGCACCCAAATTATCAAGCCTCCTGAAGGCCTCCCCTTTGCACCTCTAGTAGCCGGCACAAAATAATTCAGGTAACCAGAACAGTAGAGAGGATCCTCTGCCCAGGTTTCCTGAAAGAGGCAGATGTCGTATCCCTCTATAAAGGCATGCCACTCAGGAGAACCTATCTTTGCGCTCAGACCTGCAATGTTCCAAGACAGCATAGTACAAAGTGGCAATTGCATGCTTGATGTAGCGGGGGGAAGACTATTCTCTACTAATGTGCGCTCAGCCGCAGGTGGAGGGGCAGGAGTGATCCTAGGTAAGTAAACAAGCCCTGCAGTCAGCTGATTGGAACTAGGAGGACAATCCCTACTGCTACAGCAGCTTGCATCTCCTTGTATCTTTTGTGACGGTATTCGCTTCAGTCAATCATTATTTTCCAGCGTGGAGCTACCCTGAGGGCTAACTAGCCCGTGCCTTAGATTGTCTGCAAGGTTACCACTTGGGGGAGAACTTCTGAACTGAATGATAGACCGTCCTGGAGCAGTAGTACGAAATTCTAATGAAAAGAGATTTTCAACTAAATCTGCCCTGGTCAGTGTAAGCTCTATACAATCTTGCTGATGGGCTGGTGAGGTAAGCCTCCGAGCCTTCACTATGTCTTCCCTAATCAATGAGCGGCATCCCCTTACATGCCGTATCCAGTGAATGACTTTATTAGTCAATGAATCCAAGTTCTCTCTGCCTTTATTTGCCTCAAGTTTGGGTACGTTCACCATAAATATTCTATGTGGACTATAAAAGTCGGATGTATGCTGCTCAGAATGTACAAGCTGGCTCTCGTCATATGATTGCTTGGTATTGGAGGGTATATTTCGAGAATACATTGGCCGATTGTTCTCTACTGACTCTTGGATGTGATGAATAATACATAGGCTTCAATAGTGGGGTCTTTGCATTATATATCCTGCCCTTACCCTGAAGGAACAGAGCACTGTTTTTGGTGGCGTCAGTACCTATAGTATCTGTAGCCAATTTAACCGGAGGTTTTATAGAGTTAGCTCCCGATGAATGCACTCGGGGGCTATTTTCTACCCTACCGTTGTTACCACTTCGTGCTAAGTCGGATGAAAGGAATTTTACCATAGTGGTCAGGTCCTCAATCAAACTTCTCATCGACCCCACTTCCTTAGTGACTAGATGGAACATGTCCTGATATTCAATGTTAGATCCTATTAATAATTCATTAGATTGTACATGTGGCGCTTGCAACTCCTTGGTTGTCTGAGGTCTTACTCCCTCTTCATTTTCACCACCCACTATTTCTAACAATGGTGAGAATCTATTCGTGCAAACGATTATAGGATCTATATGATCGATGTTGGGTTCACTCGAACCAACTAGTGGTTGGGCTACTCCCGTTATGTCACTTTCTCCTGCATCGTTATTAGTGGCAACATTTTTATTTTTTAGTTTGCTAAACATAGCAGGGATAGCGGGGTTGGAAGTTTTGATTGGCCTGGGGGGATCTGAGTGGCGATGGGCGGTATACTAGGAGTGGTCTCTAAAATGCCCTCGTATTCACTTATTAGGGTGTCAATACGATCCATGACGCAATTACCTCCTGGACGTTTCTGGAGCTTTCTAGCCTTTTTACCCTTATTGCCCCGACTAGTTCCTGTCCCTCCGCCCTCTCCCTCATCCACGCTTCCTTCCGGTGTTTTTCTTTTCCCCATACTCTAGGCAAAACTACCAGCGGGAGCTAAATACTAATCCTCATGACGCTATGCCAGTACCACACTTTACTTCTCAGTATGGTCTAACATACGTAACCTGTCTCAAATATAGCAATGACCAAATAACCACTCAGCATTAAAGAGTCAAAATGACCATCCAGGTCAGTCCTTCATGTAAACAGCATTCTTAGCGGGAAACGCTCTGCGCAAACAGTACCTTAAGTTTTTTTAATCCGGAGGACTCTGAGTTAACCCAGCAGCAATACACTCCAGCTGACTGGCTGCATACAAAACGAAAACGAAAACGGGGGTGCCCTGCCCTGCCTCTTCCTGGCAATGACGGGCAAGGACGGGCCCGCCCTTCGCCCGGGCTTTGCCCGGGCGCGTCCCACGCTGCGGGGGGAGAGGCAGCGCTTTTATGCGCGATGGTGGAACAGCGCCTCCCCCTCGTTAGCGGCACCTGCAGCGGACGATGTGCACTCTGGGGCTAGTAGTCCCCCAAAATGCCGCTGTGGTACTGGTGGTAGAGATGACGCTGGCGTGTGATGGCCCTGGGACTCCTGTCCCACCAGGGCTCAAGGCAGGGAAAGGCAATATCCCCACAGCAGCTGGACAAGAGACAAAGGAAAGGTGCTGAGCAGGCTCCTGCACCGCGGGGGGAGAGGCAGCGCTTTTATGCGCGATGGTGGAACAGCGCCTCCCCCTCGTTAGCGGCACCTGCAGCGGACGATGTGCACTCTGGGGCTAGTAGTCCCCCAAAATGCCGCCGTGGTACTGGTGGTAGAGATGATGCTGGCATGTGATGGCCCTGGGACTCCTGTCCCACCAGGGCTCAAGGCAGGGAAAGGCAATATCCCCACAGCAGCTGGACAAGAGACAAAGGAAAGGTGCTGAGCAGGCTCCCGCGCCGCGGGGGGAGAGGCAGCGCTTTTATGCGCGATGGTGGAACAGCGCCTCCCCCTCGTTAGCGGCACCTGCAGCGGACGATGTGCACTCTGGGGCTAGTAGTCCCCCAAAATGCCGCCGTGGTACTAGTGGTAGAGATGACGCTGGCGTGTGATGGCCCTGGGACTCCTGTCCCACCAGGGCTCAAGGCAGGGAAAGGCAATATCCCTACAGCAGCTGGACAAGAGACAAAGGAAAGGTGCTGAGCAGGCTCCCGCGCTGCGGGGGGAGAGGCAGCGCTTTTATGCGCGATGGTGGAACAGCGCCTCCCTCGTTAGCGGCACCTGCAGCGGACGATGTGCACTCTGGGGCTAGTAGTCCTCAAAATGCCACCGTGGTACTGGTGGTAGAGATGACGCTGGCGTGTGATGGCCCTGGGACTCTCTGTCCCACCAGGGCTCAAGGCAGGGAAAGGCAATATCCCTACAGCAGCTGGACAAGAGACAAAGGAAAGGTGCTGAGCAGGCTCCGCGCTGCGGGGGAGAGGCAGCGCTTTATGCGCGATGGTGGAACAGCGCCTCCCTCGTTAGCGGCACCTGCAGCGGACGATGTGCACTCTGGGGCTAGTAGTCCCCCAAAATGCCACCGTGGTACTGGTGGTAGAGATGACGCTGGCGTGTGATGGCCCTGGGACTCCTGTCCCACCAGGGCTCAAGGCAGGGAAAGGCAATATCCCCCACAACAGCTGGACAAGAGACAAAGGAAAAGTGCTGAGCAGACAAACTGGATGGATAGTGTGTAACCTGCATGAAAAGAAGAAATGTGTACCGTTTAAATCTCATGTGTTTGGACTATTCACTTGGAGATATAGTGAGACCCATCTTTTTGTTCACCTTTACGATATGGTTCCCAAGGAATCCAATCTGTGGACACTGGACTAGATTATTCCTGGAGCTCCTAAGTAACTCAAGGTCGATGGAAATCAGTACTGGATAGGCACGTCGTGCTCTCTACTTACCTAAATGAATACATAGCCCTAGTTAGCTAAAATGCCCATGGTTGAATAAATGCATGTTGTTATTGCATTGAGAACAAGTCACTGACCTCTGGAGTCTTGCGCACAGTGCCCTTGTGAAATGATGAAAATGCAGGGTTGGTCCTCTCACACGGCCTCATTGGGCCTGATTCACAGAACTAACTTACGTCAAAAACGCAAGTTAGTACTTTTGGTATTCACAGAATACACTTACTCATTTTGGTATTCACAGAATGAACTTACCATTTCGGTATTCACAGAAGTTAGTAGCCCTAACTTTAGGACTCCTAAATGCCTTCTGTGAATACGAAAGTCTTAGTTAGATTTTCTCAGTTTAGAGTAGTAAGTTAGGACTCCTAACTTTAGGACTCCTAAATGCCTTCTGTGAATACCGAAAGTCTTAAAGTTAGGATTTTCTCAGTTTAGGAGTAGTAAAGTCCTAACTTTACTACTCCTAAATTGAGAAAAATCCTAACTTTAAGACTTTCGGTATTCACAGAAGGCATTTAGGAGTCCTAAAGTTAGGAGTCCTAACTTTACTACTCCTAAACTGAGAAAATCCTAACTTTAAGACTTTCGGTATACACAGAAGGCATTTAGGAGTCCTAAAGTTAGGGCTACTAACTTCTGTGAATACCGAAATGAGTAAGTTCTATTCTGTGAATACCAAAATGAGTAAGTGTATTCTGTGAATCCCAAAACGTACTAACTTTACGTTTTTGACGTAAGTTAGTTCTGTGAATAAGGCCCATTGAGTCTGTTTAGTGGAATTCTAAAAAGAGAGAGGGTAGGGGAAGTGTCAGGTCTATCCGGTTTGGGAAATACCGTAAGGTATTTCCAAACCAGATAAACCTGACACTTTCCTTTATTACAACCTGGCAGCCGTGTAGAAAGGAAACTTTTACTAAATGTATGCCTTTCTTTAACTCAGAGCCCACGGGAACAATCATTACCGGGACTCGCGTACATTCAATAGTTGGAATCGAAACGCCCGCACCAAGTTACTGAGGAGGCCTTAATCAATTAGAGGTCAGTACCTCGTTCAGTCTCCCTTTTGTACCTCGTGCAGTCTCCCCTTTTTTCTCGTGTTTGAGGGAAAGACAATGTTGCTAAAATTCTATCCATTCATTCTAACGCGATGTTCCCCTACCCCTCTCTTTTTATAATTCCACTAAACAGACTCAATGAGGCTGTGTGAGAGGACCACCCCTGCATTTCATCATTTCACAAGGGCACTGTGCGCAAGACGCCAGAGGTCAGTGACTTGTTCTCAATGCAATAACCACATGCATTTATTCAACCATGGGCATTTTAGCTAACTAGGGCTATGTATTCATTTAGGTAACTAGAGAGCACGACGTGCCTATCCAGTACTGATTGCCATCGACCTTGAGTTACTTAGGAGCTCCAGGAATAATCTAGTCCAGTGTCCACAGATTGGATTCCTTGGGAACCATATCGTAAAGGTGAGCAAACATATGGGTCTCACTATATCTCCACGTGAATAGTCCAAACACATGAGATTTAAACGGTACACATCTCTTCTTTTCATGCAGGCTACACACTATCCATCCAGTTTGTCCTGAAGAAGATCCGCGTTTGATGCATATATGTAGCAAGTATTTACAAGGTTCGAAACGTCGACGCATAATTAGGAGCATCATATTCCACTTTGACCATCAAAAATTGATTAGAATTATTTTCTAGGTCATTGTGAGAACATACATGTTTTAACTCCGCACTTTAATGTTTATGTTACTTATGTATGTATCTAATACATTTGTTATGATTTACACCTTTTTTCACCTTGTCTCACCTGTTTGCACCAGAAATGTGTGTTTGACCTGTTTCTTTGAGATAAAAATCCTTTTGCTTAAAATAAATCTCGGAATAACACAATCAGTTTGTGCTATTTACTTTGAACATGTGTTTGGATTACTATGTATAAACATTTACTGTTATCCTAACTGAGCAAGGGATATAAAATTGTGAATCATTTAGCTTTTAGAAGTGTGTTGTGGCAGAACCACTGTTCGCTTCATGCAACTGTCCCCAGGTTCTGCACTATACTGGGTATCCCCATTGAATAATACTGACAAATGTGTCTCTGCTGCACCTTCCTTTACTAGACCTGAAATCTCTTGGCAAGAGATTGTTGTGCAGTGGCAATGCCTCCACGAGAGCGGAGGGGCGAAAAATAAAATGGTAATAAAACACATTTTATTTTTTGGCCTGGCAGCAGCCGAATCTGAGGACGGGTCAGCAGCAGGGAAGAACAGTGTGCCCTTCAGGTTTAAAGTGCACACACTACTTTGGTTGGCTGTCTTGCGATGCCCAGCTTGACATGCACACTTTAAACACTCTAACCAAAGCTGTCTCAGTCAGCTTGGTGTAGAGCAAGCACAGAACCTCAGTGCTTTAAGGAGCGTTGCACCAGCGTGCTCCAGCCAATTCTGGTGTTTCTCCCATGCTGCTGAGAGAAGCATCTGGATTGGTAGAGGGAAGTTACTTGCTGGAGATCTGGGATCCTGTGCTGCTGAGATGAAAAGCACCCAGCATGAGGCAACAGGTAAGTAAATCGTTTTATTTTTTTAATATTAAGTTGCTTAAATTCACTGACAGGCACTGTGAGAAACTCGCAGTGCCTTCAGTCTCAACTCCAGAGCTCTCAAACATGGCCCGTTATAAACACAGTTTAAAACAGACCATGATTCAGAGCTTTGGGCCTAAATGTACTGCTGGTTTTTATTAGTGCCCGTCAGTGTGCCTGTCATCCCACCTGTGTTACATGCAGCTGGCTGCCACTGTTAGGGTGGTTGATGAAGCAAGTAGTTGATAACAGAGAACTGGCAGTCCCATTTCAAGAACAAGTGCAATGCCTTAGATGTCCTCGATCTCATAAAATCCTCTAGTGTGAACCATGATCTAATCTTTCTATCCTCTGGCCATAGGGAGATCAAGTGAAGAGTGGAGCTTCATCTTCATTCTCAGATCAGGCCGTGTTTAGTCTTCTATTAACAGCATTGCTGCTTATCCTAAAATTGCTGCTCATCAGAAGTGGCATTCCTACTGCCACTTTTCATAAGCAGAAATCACCAGGATAGGCAGCAATTATGTTAAGGTAAACATGGCATGAACTGAGAATGAAGACAGGTTGGGGTCCAGTGACTTTCTGCTGTCTGGACAGTATCTATTTCAGACTTCTGGATGCTAGATGGGGTTCATGGAGGATATTCCTTGGAGTGTTCTCGTTTTCATCTGGAGCCACAACAACAAATACATTTATGGAACAGGCATTGTGATGAAGAACGTAGGTGTTGCCTGCAAATGGTTTGGTGGTTTCAACTCCTCCAAATAGGGACATTATGTTCATTACTGGATGTAGAGTCAGCAAACCTTCACCCGTGGTCAGGCAATGAGAATTGTTGTCATCTATTGATATGCAGAAGTCATATATCAAATTTCAATGTATCCAGTCCTTTAGAAACTTTGTGATTTTCATTTGAGGGGCATTACTATAAAGTATGTGCCTTTCGATCTGGCCAGAAGTCAGAACATTCCATATTCACCATAGCCCTCGCTTCTCTGGTGATTCTTAGTGCAAATAATATTTCAATCTATTCATACATGGACAAACTATGTGAGGCATTCAATCTATAGACATCATACCTAGGGCCTGAATTAGAGTTCAGCGAACAGGTTACTCTGTCACAAACGAGGCAGATATTCCGTCCGCCATATTACAAGTGTATTATATCCAATGGCACCTGTAATACGGCAGACAGGATATCTGTCACTTTGCGATAGAGTAACCCATCCGTCGAACTCTAAATTAGGCCCAAGTTCTCAGTGAGCCCATAGGCTTATTGTAGCGGTGACATTGGCCGGGCTCCCATTAAAGCCCCTTGTTCAGTATATCCTGTATTAGTTTATCTCCAACTCTGCACCCAGAATGGGTATGGTACAAAATGAATTATGTCAGATTATATTAACCACCAATAAAAGAAATAAAGATTAGGGTGCCATAATGGATTATGGATATGCCAGAATTTCATTTAACTGGAGGAAGCGCCTGGCCATATTTCCCCAGTAGTGGTTGGAAGGCACTGCAAATGGACAGGGTAGTGCTTGGAACCTATATGAAAACAAATGTGGGTGGGGGTGGGGGTGGAGTAATTTATTTACTTATGCCAGGCACTTGGTAGTTTTTCCTCATGTCCTGTGCAGTTGGAACTATAACCATACATTCCAGGAGTGACTAACCCTGAGAACTGTAACTCACCTAGTTTCTTATCTTCTTCTATGGTATGTCATTGGCAGGAGGGGTGTTCAACCAGGTCTGTCATATCTAAAATCTATCCACTTCCCATGCCAGTGCCCTGATCCCTCACATGCTCAAATTAGTCATAGAGTATTGGCGGTGGCCACTGGAAGGCAAGCAGGCAGCTGAAGGGCCTCCTGTATGACTTCCTTCTCTGCTGTGATACAAGAGGTCCTCATGGCCATGACCCTTACTGCTGGGCCCACTAACAAGGGTCTATCAGATGAGGTGGCAGTGGAAATCCAAAGGCAGTTTACAAATCTTATCCTAATTTGATGCCCAAGAACTATAATAGGCACTAAGGGGCAAATTTATGAAACTTTCACGCAGCGCAGTGCAGCAAGCCACTTTGCTGAGCTGCGTGAAAGGGAACTGTCAGGAATGCACCGTATTTCACATTATACAGTGCATTTCTGTCATTTCCTTGAGCTGGCACACAAACTGCTGCCTAGCGCCAATGCAGGCACCCTTGCACAGTGGTGCAAGGGTGCCTGCATTGCAGACAGGATTGTTTTTGTGCAGGTAGTGGCACCTTCCTGCACAAAAACAATTCTCTGAGACATTTTCTTCTTTCAATGTGTGCTCCAGAAAGCAGCACAAATAAAAAGAGGAAAGAACAAGGAGAAATAAAGATATTTCTCCTTGTTACGGCTCTTCTGGGAAGGCTTAGCATTTTGATGCATTCCCAGGTCTACCAGTAATGGTAAATCGGGGAATGCGCCAAAATACATGTGCGGATCCGTGGGAACACCTACCCTCCACCTATGGAATGCCTTAGTGGTTCAAAGTAACAAAATGCAGTGATTTGCGCTGCATTGTGTTACTCTAGATTTATCAAGCTACTAAGGGCCATGCAAGGTGGCCTTGCATGGCTTGATAAATCTAACTCTAGTGTTGCGTCGCCCTTGCGCCACGTTGCGTGGCACACTGCCAACGCAGCACTATGATAAATTTACCCCCACGTTGCCTGTGTAATTGATGTGGGGTAAATGTCCTTCATCCCCTTACATAGGGTGAGTTGAAAATGTCTCATTTCCTGTGGAGGTGGTTGCCCTGGGCCTTGTTCTTTTCTCCTTCAGAGCTCAATACAGAGCAGTAAGTATATCTACAGAGTGATGAGGTGGTGGAGATATGTTCAACTGAAGATTATTCTATTTGGCTCCTCCAAATATTCTTTATGTTGTGGACTCCTAATGGTTCCTTGGTTAAATCATGGATTTTTCTGTAGTGTTATGAGCAACTGAAGAAACACCCTTTTGAGACTGTGGGGAAAGTTCCACTTAAGCATCTTTCTAAGAAGATTCTGTGAATGGTCATTACTTCTGCCGGGCCTTTGGGAGAATCAGACAATTTGCTGTCATTATTCCCTTGTCTCCAATTCCTCCCTGAGCATCTAGTTTTACACACCTCCTATTATGTGCAACCAAGGTGTGAACTTATACCATGGAGCTATCCCGCTTTCTTTCATTCTAATCCTTATTTTGTGTAGGGGTAGACACTGGCGTAGCAAGGGGGGGGCGGAGGGGGCGGTGCGCCCCGGGCGGCATGAGTTTCGGGGGCGGCGGCGGCCGCAAAAATCATCGCCAGCACCCCGCCCCCCCCCCAGCGCGGCGGCAAAAGGCAGGAAGGCAGGGACCACCACGGGCGGCAGAGTGCCTAGCTACGCCACTGGGGGTAGAGCTGCGCTTATTAGACGTAGAAAGAACTGCTCCTGTGTATGTGTCAAGCATGTTGGACTTCAGCTCTCTATAGATTTCGCTTGTATCTTTCAGAACCAAGAATTTTCGAAGCTCTCTAGTTATACTCAGCAGTCGGGTGTGACAAATGACATTTTTGCATACGAAATCCAGAATGTTCCTGCCACCAGGAGCCTATGTGAGCCTACGTCACAAAAAAGAAAAAATGAAGTCAGTGCCTGGATTGCAAACATTAGCAAACAATGCACTGTAATGTTTTCATCTTCCTGCTTAACTTCCTCGGCCAAAGGATATACTTTGATACCACTGATATGCATGCTTCACTCAATCAGGTTTCTTATAAAGCGCGATTACTCACCCATGAGGGTCTCAAGGCGCTGAGTGGGGGAAAGGAGGAGGGTCTGCAGTTCAGTCGAAGAGCCAGGTCTTAAGGTCCTTCCTGAATTGCAGCAGCAAAAGTGATTGACTGAGGTGCAGAGGCAGGGAGTTCCAGGTCTTCTCAGCGAGGTAGGAGAAGGCTTGTGCTTGCTTTTGTCAAGAAGTGATGACCACAATGTTGTACAGAATCTATGTCTATATGCGGAGCTCCTTTCATTTAGTGAATATTACTATCTGAAATCTGGACATTTGCATGTGCCTGACAGAAGCATCTTAACCCCGGACAGCTTTTCCCATCATCCTGCTCATTGTCCAGGAAGATCTTTGAACTTTGAAGCTGGCGGACCTTATGGCTAATGAACCTCACTCTTAAGCCACAATATTCAGTTATCGTTTTACTCGATCTTTGGTTGTGAAAAGTATTAAACATTTAAACCCACACTTTTCACTAAGTAAAAAAGGCACTCATAACCCCATTTCATGTGTGTGTGTTAGGGGAAAATACCTATATGTTTGAAAGAATTGCATGATTTCCTGCATCTGGTATAAGCTATGATTTCGACATAAGGAAGTCCACTTTTTGAAGTTGGCTGACAGCTGGGTGACAGTCTAGCCCACAAAGAGACATTGATAGACTGTGAATATTAAAAATCATACTTTACAAACCAGTGACTGTCATAAATGTTACTAAAAAGGCAAACCTATATTTACTCTGCAGCTAGATAGTTCTTCATTTGTATTGAATAGTGTCAGGCTAGCCTGCTAACAGCATGTTATGACACTCCAGAAGCAGAAGGAGCTGCACTAGAAGTGAAGGAGTCGAATATGATCCTAGTTGTGGCTGAACTGCTGAAGCTGGTACGTAATTCACCTGCAGAGTTTCCTCCAGCACAGGGGTGGAATAAAAACTGCAGTGAAGTCACTTCCAGCTTTAGTACAAATTGGAGGCTTTTCTGTGAGGACCAAACTCATAACCATGCTAAACAAGCATTTGCAATGCAATAGGTCTCGCATTTATGAGAGTTTGAGCTATTGGCAATGCAATAGCTTAAACTCTCGCAAATGCGAGAGCTATTGCATTGCAAATTACTAGTACCCATGCGGCACTTTCACATTCATGGAGGCTGCACCCCTTTCTTTAGACAAGCCGCGTCTAAAGAAAGGGGCGTGGCCGACATTAAAGTGAAACCGCGGCATGGGGCGCTTTGACAAAAAAAAGCACATGGCTGCTATAGTTAAAGCGGATCGCCATTAGTAATTATAATTAAAATAAAAGCGGGTGGTGTACTGCGACGTAGTGGGTGGTATAGGAGCAAATCATTAAACAAAATAGTGCTCACAGCCAAGATAAAGCAGACCCTGTAACAAGAAAAGTAAAAGGTCCAGCCGGTATGGGAGGTAACAAATACAAACGAGGCGGTACCAAGGAGAGACTAACAAGCCTAATAACGACTCGGAAGCCAGCATTTATGAAGGACAATGACATAAGCCAATTAAAAATATGGGCGGAGAGTGGGTGGGGCTTCAAAGCCATACTCCAATACTGCATGCCTCGCAGCAGCGCATGCGCTGCCCAGGCCCAACCTAAAAAGTAATCATTTGCGTAATTGTTTTTTTTTGTTACCCAGGGTAATAAAGTGCTTAATTTGTGCACATGATTCCAGGTGGTGAGTACCAGTACTCATTTTCTGGGACCGACACTTATTTTCATCGTTGGATTTTGACCCAGAGCAAGACACAGGAATGCAGAAAAGAGAGAAAGGTAGGAAAACTGTAACAAAGGAAGAAAGCAGGGACGGAAAAGAACTTGCAAGTGTGAGATAAAGAAACAGAAAGCATAGGATGGTGGAAGAAAAAAAAGCACAGGGTGGAAAAAAGACCAGGCAACCTTTCTCTTCAGTAACCCGGGCATTCAGCAGTGGGCTTCAAAGGAAAAATTCTAGCTCCTGCACGAATTTATTTACTTGTGTTTTTTTAAGCAGTAGGTATACCCAGGGTTAAATGACTTGCTACCTATCTCTTAATATTCTTACATTGTTTTTGATCTATAATCAATAGATCTGTCTCCAACAAAACTATTCACATATGTTTCAGATGTTTCTGTACCCACTCTCTGCTCTAGAATATGTACAATAATGTGAAGTCGTGTTTATTGCCTGAATGCATTCAGCTTTACATGCCCACCACTCACATAAAAAAACGATGAGATAATACATGTTAATTACATGGATTATTAACTAATTGGTAATTGCCTTTCACAAGCACCATGAAGTGTATCTAACTGCAGATGGCTTCCTCCTGGAGCCGGTCGGGCTGACGTTGATGCGGAAGCGGATGCTGGCAGACACTGCTGCAGGGACATGCATGGAGTGAGGTCTGGCACTCTGCCTCTAAGTCACACAAATCCGATGTTATGCTCTCAGAGGACGTATAGGAGACATATGGGAATATGCAGTGCTATAAATCAAGGACGCAGGCTAGTCTGGGATAAATGTCAGCTAGAATAGGGTAAATATCGATTCTGGCTCCTACCGTTCAATGTCCATTCCAAGCATGCGATTGGTAGAGGTCTGTGTTTCCCATTATTAAAAGAGAACAGTGGGAAAGCATGTGATAGGGTGTGGAGGTTATAGGATATCAAATTCTTGCAGACAGTAAACAAAGGAAAGCTTGTCAAGCCCCAAAATCCAAGAATATTCAAATTTCCAGATGTTCCACAAACCTTGGCCAAAGCAATGCTAGCAACTTCAATGGTCAGGGCTAAAAGAGAAACGCTGCACTGGTGAAGAAAGATAGGGCAAATATAGTTTGCACTATTTTACTGCTGGTGTAATACGGCTAATACATTTTCCTCAGTCCATATTTAGATAAATATTTTAGCGCGAAGGTAAAAAGCAATTAAACGTATAGCGAAACAATTGACAAACATTTTATGACACACGTTTGTGCTCATAAATCAATGATGTGTACAGTAAAGTTTTAACAAAGAAATGCCCAATCCATGAACAAGTCTGTCTTTAAAAAAAGGGGGGGACTTTTTCTTCTTATCTATTAACACACTAAACAAACTAGTTTTGCCGCAATTATAGCCCCATATTCCACATTTGAAAACTGGAGAAAAGGTTATGTTCACTGATTACTAAAGTCGTAAAAAAATGTTATGAAGTCAATTTGAGCTGTATTTACGCGTTGGCAACACAGTTTGCGTCATTCTCCATTACACATGTGGCATAACTGCTGCAAATGATTTTAACCCACCTGTTAGCACCAGATTAAGTTTGGGTAATATGGCATCATGGTCAAGGTGTCGTGATTGCTAGGCCGTTGCATGGCAGTAGATAAGTGCTAAGTGTCCCATTCATATTGTTTATGACTAGGTAGTATTGCAAATGGATATATGCAGCGACCATTCTCTAGACCCCAAACTGTCAACATGCTCCATGTCATGATAATGACTTTCAGTCGCTCCTTTTGTTTCTCCAAACTGCACTAAGCATGCTGGGGCTTGCAGTTTCCTATATGAAGGCTTCAAAGTGCTTAATTTGTGCAGATGGGCGTAGGCGGTGGGTACCACACTCACTTTTGGCGACCGACTCTGGTTTTCATCATTAGACTTTGAGCCAGAGCAAGAAACAAGAAGGCCGAAAAGAGAGAAAAATAGAAAAACTGTAACCAAGAGACAAAACAGGGATGGAAAAGAACTTGCATGAGTGAGATAAAGAAAAAGAAAGTGTAGGATAATGGAAGAAAAAAACACAGGTTGGAGACAAGTTAGACAAGACTAGGCAACCTTTCTGTTCAGTAACCCGGGAATTCAGTAGCCGGCTCCTAGGAAACATGCCTAGCTCCTGCATGTGTGTGTTTATTTGTGTTTTTTAAACATATTAAGCACTAGGGGGCAGATTTACAAGCTCCTTGCCCCACTTTTGCGTCACTTTTCCCATGTTAAAAATGACGCAAAAGTGGCGCAAGGGCCTTGTAAATAAGACCCTAGGTGTGGAGTTATGGGCGTGTAAGTCCCAGTGCATCGAACGGTTTGGCTAAAGTTCTGTGGAGTTATGGGCTTGGAAGTCCCAGTACATTGTGTGTTTTGGCTGAAGTTCTGTGACTTGCGAAGATCTGTTTACAGCCGTGCATCAGCGTACATGAAGTACAGCTCGCGAAACTGCGCGCGCCCTGAGGTCGTATTTCTGATTGCGAAATAAAAGCAGTGGAACTCTTGAGCCCCCTGCGGTTTTCTTTTCAATACATTGCTCCATAACATATCTGAAAAACAAAGCCACTGAAGGGCGACAACCCTTAATATTCCATCTTGAGTGACGTCCGTTTCCCACAGCCATCGAGGAGAGCACGTGAGACCTCGCTAGCTCGCGCGCACCTGCGGAGCCCTCATCACTCCAGCCTCTCCCGGCGAAGGCCTGCGTGAGGCCTTCCCGTCCTGACAGGAATGTCTCCTGACACGGTGAGTAATGACGACATGACAAACACGTTAAGTCAACTGATTCCTTTCCAGCACTTCTTTTATTTCATTCACTCCAGCTAAGGAAGTCTGAGACCAAAACACCTGGTAGGTGGGATTTCAGCCAAAGCTTTTAAGTCAGCCAACGAAGCGAAACAAAAGCGATCTAATCTCGGAGTTTTCCCCAGCCCTGTTAAGGCGCACAAGCACATGAGTTGGACTGTCGAGAGAAGTCTTCTTTCAGTACCTGGGCGTCAGGTGTGGTAGGCCGCGAAGCAGCTGCTCTCGCTGGAGATGCTGGCCAGGGTTACCAAACCCAGCCTCTTAGGGCCTGATTCACAAAGCGTTTTCTGTGAGTAATTGTGTTTTGGGTGTGAATTACGTATGTATTTCTGCAACATTCTCAGGGCTTGATTCACAAAGGTAAACTTAGACATTTGGTCTAAACTTCGGCCAAATGTCTAAATTTAGGACTTTGGAAATTCACAAAGGACATTTACGAGTACCATCTTTATGTCCGCACTTGGGACGGATACAGCTCGAGTGCGGACATAAAGATAGTACTCGTAAATGCCCTTTGTGAATATCCAAAGTTGTAAACTTAGACGTTTGGCCTAAGTTTAGACCAAACATCCAGGGGGCATATTATCAAGAAATCTTTCGCCACTTTAGCGGCACATATCGCCGAAAAACCGGCGATTTTTTTATCGCTCTATCAACAAGAACACGCTAACATGCTTTAGCACTTGTTTTCTTGAGATAGCTGCCGTTTTTGTTTTTGCTTTGCATGTCAGCGATATTTATCGCTAATGACATGCAAAGTAGGCGTTCCTCACCAATACTACATGAAAACAGTCGCAAACACAACTTCGCACTATTAACAATGCAGCATCGGACTCGCGAAGCGATTAAAAAAGCCGCGCTAACCGCGGTTATCGCAGGAATTTAACACCTGTTTAAAAGTTGACTTAACCATCTTTTGTATTGTAGGTGGATTGTGTGGTTAAGTTCACACTTGCCTATTAGCAAGCTTTTCATTAGAGCTTACTAATTATTGCTTGGTTTCTCACGCTATTGCTGCTTATCGCCGTCTATCGCTGGATTTGACTTCGCCTCTGATCAAAGCGTTGCTAATACGCCGCTAACACGGCGATGTCAACGAGCGATAGACGGCGATAAATGAAAACGCGCTAAGCGCAATTTGCGATAATTATCGCATTCTGTAGATAATATGCCCCTAAGTTTGTGAATCGGGCCCTCAATTTTTTCAGGCTCAAGATTTGTGTGATATTATGGTACTTGTAGAGCTAATTTTATAAAGGGACAAGAACTCAAATTAAAAGGAAAACTGAGCTTGACGAGATACTCACATGTGCACCCTTGAAACTTTAGAAGTCTGTTTCCCTAAATCAATCACAAAGGTTTTACTCAGAGCAAGCATGCCTTATTCTCAGAAACTTATGAGATAACAATATCTAAGGCAGGATTAAGTTACAGATAAAGTGTCGGGAAGCCACTGTTTGTAAGTCAAATGGCAAATATTTCCATGAGTGTAGCAAAGCGGTGGGTGGATTAGACTTAGCCAAACTATCCGTCAGTCCAGCACAATTTCACAACTTGATGTAGGATAGTGTATCAGAACCATGCAAATAAGTGCATAGCTCAGGGGTCATAGACATCACTTTGTATGGTCACTGAGACACAAATCCCAACAAGATTTTATTTTTAGATGTTCAGCGAGGTGATTAAGTTTAGAAATGCATCTAATTCTGCCTCAACTGCATTAAACACAAGCTCAGAGAGAGTGCTGAAGACACTCCTTCTGCAAAGCAAGTCCAGTGTTTATGGCCCTGTTTCACAAACTGCACTTTGTAGTGCGTTTTGTAGTATTACAGTACATACGCTAGTATATGGGTGTGGCTACAGGCAAAGTAGGAACGTCTTTGCCATTGTGCCCAAGCAGCATTACAGACTGGGACACAAGATCAAACAGACTCTTGGGAGGGGCACTGATTGTACGCCATGTCGGATATTGAAGGTATTCCTAGTCTTCTTGCCCTGAGTTGTGCCATCAGGTCCGCACTTTCTGGCATTCAAAATTACTACTTTTCAACCGTTCCTAAAAATACTTGGTGAATGTATAATTTTTCCCAAAATATTTCTGAACTTAAGTTGGAATACTAAATAAGCCTCCTGGAATATTTATGCGAAAGTTGCTCTTTCCTCAAATATTTATTGAACACAGCAACTACATCTCTGAAGGAAGACCCCAGACATCCCAGCAGGTGGATGCATGCCACACGCTGCACCTGTCTGGGGGGGGGGGGGGAGTGATGCCTCGTTGATCCGTGCTTTGGTCACTTCTCGCATAGATTATGCGAGTGCACTCTATGCCGGTTTGCCATGTTACCTTCTGGACAGACTTCAGGTGGTTCAGAATGCCGCCGCTCGTCTCCTACTGGATCTTCCTAAGCACTCCAGTGTTAGGCATCACTTACGTAATCTACACTGGTTGCCAGTAAAATCTAGGATAACGTTTAAGGCTATTACCATTGCTCACGCTGCACTTTATGAGTATGGCCCTGCCTATTTTAGGAAACGTTTTCAGTTTTACACCCCTGGCAGGTGTCTGCGCTCCTCGAATATGCTCCTTGCGTCTGTCCCTAGGTTTCGTCTGAAACGTAAAGGCGGCAGTTCCTTGTCTTATCTTGCAGCAACTTACTGGAATTCCAGTCCCCATGATCTACGCAATCTGAAGAATCCCTCTCAGTTTAGGAAAAAGCTAAAAACCTTCCTGTTCAACTAAACTGTCCCTCTCTTACTCTGCTTTGGTTCCCTCTGATGCTTTGGCTTCGCGCCGGGACACTCTATTGAGTAGCTGTGCGCGCTATAAATCCCATAAAAATAAATAAATAAAATAAAATCTTCAGGGCCTGCTGGACCATCTGCCTTGAAAGACGTAGCAGTGATTACATACCGCTAGTCCCCTGTTCAGTGCTGTGGTGTCCCCAGAGCAGTCACAAGTTCACACTTGCAATGGGGACAGCACATTTGTTATGTAATATAGTGCAATGCCCCTGTTTGTGCAGGCACAAATCGGGACAGCACAACATCTTACATAATACTTTTCCAGATGTGGTGATCTATTTATTTTATTGGAAACAAACCAGGACTACAATGCTCAAAATGCATTAGTTGTCATATGAAAGCCCATCAATGAAAACGATGTCTGTAATGACATGGACTTGGGTGCAGGAGCAGCCCATGCAGGTAAGAGTGGTGGGGCAGGGTGTGGACGGAGTTGACAGACGACAATGAGGGTAAATTAACAAAATAAAAGAAAACCATTTACCTGGCACTCACCGCATTGCCAAGTCAACAATGTGGCAAGCGCAAGGTAAGTGTTTTTCTTTTTTTTAATTTAATTTCCCTCTTCATCGTCTGTAGACTCCTTCCCCATCCCGCCCCACCACCCCACCGCTCTTACCTGCACGGGCCGCTCCTGCTTGGGTGGCTACTCTAAATGTACTAAAAATATTATTTGACTTTAAAGTATCTACTACTTTGCTGTTCAATTGCACTGTTAGGTGTCTGTTCCAAAAAAAACAGCTAGAAAACGATTTTGTGGCTAGTTTTCCAAATGATTTTTGCCAGTTTTAAATAATGTAGCTCACTTTGCCACTGGATTCAAGCTAGCCTGGCTGATGAGGGCTGTTAGCCCGAAACCGATCCCAGGATGCTTGTTTCCGGTCCAGAGAAGAATGGCTTGGCAGTTCGGGCTGGACTATTCCCATGAGGCACAGGGTCTGATTTGCACATAGCTGTGTCTGAACTGGGGTGGCGAAGTGAGCTAAAGAACGAAGATGGATTCAACCCAGATCTGTGACTGGGGGTGAGTGTCTGAAAAGTTTCAGCGCTCCGTCCATCATCTCCTTGTGTTTGCTTTGTTCACCCTTGGTAGGGTATGCCCAGACGTGGGTCCCTTGCTCACTTTGCCACTGGATTTAAGCTAGCCTGGCTGATGAGGGCTGTTAGCCCGAGACCGGTCCCAGGATGCTGGTTTCAGGTCCAGGGAAGACATGGCTTGGCAGTTCGGGCTGGACTGTTCCCATGAGGCACAGGGTCAAGACTGATTTGCATATAGCTGTATCTTAACTGGGGTGGCGAAGTGAGCTAAAGAACGATGATGGATTCAACCCAGATCTGTGATTGGGGGTGAGTGTCTGAAAAGTTTCAGAGCTCCGTCCATCATCTCCTTGTGTTAGGTTTAAATACTGTAGCTGTCACTTGTAAGGATAAGACACCTACCCATACGTTCACATGTGTATATATAAATATATGTGATGATTATTTTGCACTGAAGTACACCTCAGTCCTACTGCGTGATGTAAATCCAGTTAAAAGTGTGAGAAACTGCACGGTAGGTAACCCCATGCTTGTCAGTCTTAACAAGAGAATGAACAGTGGTACATGTTCTTTAGAACTTACAAAGTAGGAAAATATTGTCCAAGCTAAGGTCGATTTATAAGCCTGGCATACTAAGTAATTTTTTTCTCTGACATAACCATGCAGGAAATTTGTTAAGTACCTGTTTAGGCCAAGATATTGACTTAAATGTCCCATGTTTTCGTGTAAATAGTTTTGCATGTAGTATTTATACAGCTGAAATAGTAATATTGTATATATATCAACAAAAACTATATGATCAAAATAAATATTTCTCTTAATTCCTGTATAGGCAGGGTTCTCCACCTTATTCAGTGGACAATTGGTGCTGTTATGTTGTGCATACTTGTGAAGCTCACTATCACCCTCGAGGATATATTGGCACTGAGAAGGTGTGTGTGCCTAGCCCTGCCTAGAGTATGTTGGTAAATTAAAATACTAGGTCTTCAGCTTCTAGTAGAATTCAAAAAGAGAGGAGGAGGTGACTCTGATATGGAGTGGGAGGCCGCTCCATACTTTAGAAGCGATGCCAGAGAATGCCAGGTTTTCCTGATCTGTGAATGCTTGGGATGTGTGCGAGTAGGAGTTCTGCGGAGCAGAGGTGTCATGGTGGATGGTGGAAGGAGATGCGATTGCTCATGAATGTGAGGCCTAAGATATGTAGGGTGTTGAATGTATTTGTGAGGATTTTGAAATTAGCAGATTGTGAATCTGGAGCCTACAGAACTCCCTGAGATGTGGTGTGATGTCATTTCTGTGTGGGAGGTTGAGGATGAGTCTTGCTGCAGAGGTCTGGATGGTTTGTAGTTTTCTGGTGAGTTGCTTGATGATTCTGGCATAGAGGGTGTTCCCTTTGTCCAACTTGCTGCTGACTAGGGTGTGAGTTTTGGTTTTTCTGGTGTTGTTTGGGAGCCATTTGAAGATTTTCCTCAGGATCTTCAGGGTGTGGAAACAGGATGTAGTGATGGTGTTGACTTGTGTGGTCATGTTCAGTTTGCTGTCGATGTTGATTCTGAGGTTTCTGGTTTTGTTGCTGAGTGTTGGGGTGGTCCGAGTTTGGCCGGCCACCAGTTGGAGTCCCCTGGCCAAGAGATCTTGTAGAAGATCACTACTTCTGTCTTGTTGCTGTTGAGCTTGAGACAGTTGGCTTTAACCCAGTTAGCATCTTTAATCATGCAGACGGTCAACATGTTTCTTGTGTTGG